>JAWLRI010000837.1:1654532-1800271 GCA_034781795.1 Crypturellus tataupa | reverse complement strand
AATGGAAGTCTGTTAGGCTGGGTAAATGTCTCTTGAGGCTATAGTTTTGAAACATGAAACACAAGAATGGCTGCATTTTTAACTGAAGTCAGAGGGCCAGCTCTTCACTGGCAGGAGAAGCATCAGGTTGATGCAAGAGATTTGTCTGTCTCTGACTCTGCAGGAAAGAGCTTCCGTGCACATGTACAACGTGCACTGTGCAAATTGCCACCTATATTTTGCCCAAAGTGGGAAATCTGTGTCTGCTAGTCAAAATTGTAGAGCTGCTGAGAAAGGCAGTGATTAAAAAAAAAAGTGTTCTTTTCATGGTTTTGAGCACAAAAAGTAGTCCTTTAGGAAGTAAAATGGAAGCATCGCACTCATGGCAAGTTAGAGACTTGTTTAAATTTCTGTTGATGATATTAATAGATACTTAGAAGGACTTTCTGTATAATTTTAATGACATTATTTCTAGATCGCCACAAAGTTTACATTATATAGTAATTTTCTTATTACAAAAAAAAAAAAAGAGAGAATTTATTGTTGCAAAGGAATGAGGTGGTTTCTACTAAGTTGCTGCCACTGATTCTAATGGAGCATTTTTCTGATTTAAGTACAAAAGTGTGTATAATATTAGTTAAATTGTTTTGATATATTGTTAGGACATATCCTAAACACTTACATGCTGAACTTTAGCTATTTATGAATTCTTCTAAAACCTCTTTAAAATTATATACCTAGTATTAAACATCATATGCATTGTGGATTCAAATTTTAGCTTCAGTGTTCTATAAACTGTGCAAGAAGAGCCACAGTTTGATGAAATTCTGAAAAAAAAAATGTAGATAATATAGCATCATTTTCAGAAAGCTGAGCATTAACCCAAGGCTTTTCTC
The DNA here is from genome assembly GCA_034781795.1 of Crypturellus tataupa. NCBI lineage: Eukaryota > Metazoa > Chordata > Aves > Tinamiformes > Tinamidae > Crypturellus > Crypturellus tataupa. Next base: position 1,799,396 of record JAWLRI010000837.1, on the reverse strand, counting down.
ATTAAAGTCAAGTGAGAGTTTAATTACTGACATCAGTGGAAGTAGAGTTGAGCTGATTTGTGTGAGCTTTTTAAAAGCTCATATACTTGTATTTTAAACAAATTACTACTTTAGGGCATTCCACATAAAGTTTCAGATCATGCTTTTTCTTAAAAGGGAAATGATCTCAGCTTTCTTTTTGCAGAAAAATGAAATCAAAATACAAGGTAAAGTTTTCTTAAGAAAGAAATGTTATAAAATTTTAAGTTTTTCATGGAGCCTTATTCCTAATGTTTACAATTTCACCAATCACTTACTACCAGAGCATTATCTTTTCTGAAATACTATATACAAGACAATCTTGTAGATTTTCAACATTTGCTTAGGAAGAATGTTTATCCAGCTTTATCTTTAAAGACATATTTTAAATTATTTCAAGAATTATCTTGCAGTTACTGTGGAGTTAGACAGTTAACAAGGAGTAACTCGTTCACTTGGTCCATGTTCTTCCTGCTGGCAAAGGCAAAATAATTCAGAATAACTTATGTCTAATGAGTATCTAAGGTAGCCATTCAAGAAGTGGAGATGTGCGAGGTTTTCACCTTTCTCCACCCAAGCCGAGAGCAGGGGGCAATTAGTCTGGGTCCATCTGCAAGAAAAATTATCCTCCTTCTCTGTGGTTGTGGCTGAGTGCCTAGTATATGTGAAAAAGCACATCTTGTCCTTTTATAACAATATAGTTAAAGATAATCCTTTTACATTTTCTCTCATTTTCTTTAAAAATGTTAATCAAGAAAATGAAATGTGACAACTGTTATAGTTACAAATCCAGCATTCACTGTTGGTTAGAATGAAGTAGAATAAAACAAATCAGTGTAAGTGAACATTTGTTTTATTGGTCATCATTCTGACAGCTTTTAATTGCGTGTGAAATGCTCATATATTTGGATTAGCAGCTTGATCCGGATTGATTTGATATTTGCAAATACAAAGCATAATGTCTGTTTATTAACATTTAATAATTCCTATATGCTCTTGCATATTGCACATGTTACTTTATGGAATTTAATATTGCAAGGATACACTGTACTCAAGTGGAGACTTCTTAGTGGAATGATAGGAATGTCTAGAAAGATTGCTAGCTTTGGAGGCTGGTTCTTGCCCTACCCTATTGCTCTGCTTTGTAGGACGATAAACTGGCATTCAAACAGAAGCCCAGGATGAAGGCAAGTAAGGCTGGGAGGTCTACAAGGCACCTAAAGACACTTTAGGTGTCGTGTGATTTCTGTGGTCCAAAATCTTTATACCAAAAGTCTCACTCACTTCATGGAGATCTTTGGAGATGTGTAACCTCTGCTGGCACTCTACCTTCTAATTTTAGTGTTCAGTAGGCAAATGAAGTTACAATTCCTGAATTGCTTCAGTTTTGATAGGCCCAAATGATTAAACATGGTTTAGACCTAGGCAGAAAACAGGGAGAAGAAGCTGAAGGATCTTCTCAGGAGGTGCTCTTGGAGCACAGCTAAAATGCACTAATAGGGACAAGAGGTAATTTAATAGCGTAGACATTCACTTAAATCCCTAGTTGATATACATCCATTTCATCTAAAAATTTTAAAGGTTATAGTTTAGTGTTTAATATGACATCGTTTTTATATGATTAAATGAGGGACAACTACTGAGCAAAACCCATACTTCCTTTTGCATTTCGTCTATAATCTCAAGTGCATTGAATTCTTCTATTTGAGACACCTTCAACAAGCAGGTCAGCAGAACAGACATCTCTTTGTAGGGATTTGATTCCAGGCAGTGATGGAACCAGCAGTCTGGTGGTTCTGAATTCTGTCTGAACTGCTACATTCTGACTCAGAAGGAAACCTGGTCATTTAGGACAATTTTTTTGACTTCTGTTCAAGGTGTACCCAAGCACCCATATTTTCAACACACTTGATATATATCAAGTGTAATATCATTGCTTAGATCTTACTCAGTGTTTAAACTCTTCATTTGTTATCAGTCTTATGCACCATTTCAGGTACTTGAGGTTCATGTTTCATGTAACTTTGCACATGCTTTCTTACTGAGCCCCTAACAAAGCAGTTCCTTAGCATGGGGTTACCACGGAGTACTGATCACATGGATCTGGGAATAATAACCCATTCTGCAAAGAGAGTTTGTCATTGTGCTTGATGCGAAGTGATGTCCCATAACAACATCTGCTGTTTGCAACTACTGGAATTTATGGTAAGACCATTGTTTATGAAAGAGCGTTGCCAAACACTATCTACCCTGTTTTCCCTGGAATATAATATTTAATTCCATACATATTTATCATTTATGCATTTTGAAGTCAGTATGGCAGTCCTGTTTTTATTCTTCTTTCTTATAGGGAGAATCAGTTACCATTTACAGAATGATTCTTGCCATTTTACTTAATATAAAAGCATATATTTGAACTCCTCTGTGCTCTTTGAGCCTCTACTTTGTGTTATAAAAATACACTTTAGGACAGAGACAAGACAGTTTATTGGATATGGTGAACTTTTTAAGGCTCTAAAAGAGAAGATTAGGTGAAAAACATAATCCTATAAAATTTCCAGTACTCACACAACTTTTCTTAAGCATTCCAGTGTGAAACTGAACTTTATTTTGTGCTGTGCCACTAGACAAACACAAAGAGCCCTTGAATCTTTGCATTGATTAATCTGTGTTCTCTGATGGATGGCCAGGCATTTTAGGTGTTCTGCTGCATAGACAAAGATAGAGCTTTAATCTTTGCCAGATTCTCTGAAGAGTCCATATTCAAGGGCATAATGCGAACATAGCATTTCAGCCATTTATCTGGGAAACAATTTATCTGTTTCCCAGAAATCCACTTAAATAACGGAATACAACTTTTTGTCATGTGTCAGAGCCTTCAGGGAACCAACTCTCTCTTAAGTAAAACCAGTGTTTTGTATGGTTATCACTTTTAGTTATAAGGTATATTTATAAATTATTCTGGCAATGGACTTTCTATTTTGACTTGTTCTCTTGAAAATTTTCCCTGAAAATTGAATCATCCCAATAAATTACCTCCATTTTTGTATTCCCAAAGGAATACTCTAGTAAATTTTCTTAAATCAGCTTCTGTTTTGGCAAAACATGTTTACAAGCAAATCATCATGGTACAAAATAATTAGAGCACAAAGATACCGTGATCGCAGAGGTTATATTCGTACCTAGCAACATAAATAGAAGTCAAATACTGTCAGGAATTCAGACTTCGCTTTCTTGATATTATGAAGATGAGAGATAGAAAATGCCTTTTTAGAACATCTGTATCATCCTTTTACCAATGAAAGATTGTTCTCAGCAGTATGTTTTCTATTAATGTATTCAATGAGTCAGAAATTATATAACCAGAAAAAACATTGTCTCATCCAATCTGTTCTCCTCATAGAGTGCACTTTATGGCTTCTCTGAATTAATTTCTGTTTGAGCTAAAGAGCATATTCCAAAAAAAAAAAAAATCTTAATTTTAAAAATTCCACTACAGGAGGAATCAGCAAAAGCCTTAGTAACATTTCAGTGGTTAATATCGTGCTCTTTGTGTTTCATTTATTTACCATGTTTGTCTAGTTTAAAATTACACCTATTGAATGTTACCAAAGAGAGAGTTGTTTAATAGCAAATTTCTGTTTCTCCTCTTAGTACTTAGCAGACGTGGGAGTCATTTCACCTACCTTGTAGACATCCGCATTGTTTATATTATGTTGGAGATAGACTAAACTTTTCTTTTAGTTAGTGGTGAGAAATACGATTTTTAGGGTACAGTTCAGATGATCTGTTTAAGACATTTTTACTTGGAGGCAATGAATCACACCTTGAAAGTGCCTGATTGCTTATGTTTACTGAAAAGACATTTTAAGATGAGTAGTTTAATGTGAATGTCTATTTTGCGAGCAGATGATTAAATCCTTAAACTTTCCCATGACCAAACTAAAATAAGATTTGTGAAAACTTTCCCGGTCGTTAATTAGAGTTGTCTTTGATGAATCTTCTCTATCTGGCTCAGCAGCATCTTCCTTAAGTTGCAAATGTCAGACCAGGACAGGGCACTCGGCAGTGGCTGGAGAGGCCGTGGACTGGAGGCAGTAGCTAACAGCAGTCTGGGTTCAACATGTAGTTGTGCTGATGTCAGTTTTTTTTTTTTTTTTTTTTTCAGAATCAGTGCTTCCTAGGAACGAAAAGCCTTCTTCTACCCCTTACAATCCTTTCCGTATTTTCAAACTAACTTGTGTGCATAGTTCTTCTCTAGAGATGCTTGTCCTCTCCTTCCCTTGAAGGAGACCCTGGGATTTCAGCGTGGAATGTGGTGCTTTCAGGTTTCTGGCGGGGGGGCAGGAATGCCACCCTCAGTCATGTGTCATCACAGAGTTACTGGGCCTGCGCATGAGCAGAGCAGTCAGAAAGTTCATCCCAGTTTGTTTACAGTGAAGCCTGCTGTCTTCACTCATTTTGTCACATGAATTTGAGCAGGTGAAATACTAAACAGCAATTTAATAACATTTTTGGTAATTTTTTACTCACAGAATGCTCTTCTGTGGCTTCATTACAGAAAGCTTCATAAAGTTCTGTAAGCCTTCCTGTTTTGTGGCGCTTTAGCTTGCGAGCTGACGGAGTCAGCTAAAGGTTTAGGCCTGGTGCTGTGCCATTTCCATCCTCACAATCAGGACTATGAATCCTGGCCAGCAGCACCTGAACTGCCGTTCAGTCTTCCCAAAATGCTAGTTTACAGGCTAGGAGAGTCATCTCTACAGCATTCAATGGGTATCTTCACTGACAGGTCTCCCTCAGTAATCGTGGCAAGTGGTAGGCACCTCTACAAAGTGATTTGTTCCATCTTCAACTAAGAATATAAGGAGAATATGATGAATGGCCTAGAAACGTGAGTCTGTCGTCTTTGACTCTACAGGAGGCCTCAATGGCTAGATTAAATGGGATATTTAATTTGTAGGTGGCTAAATTTGAACCTGTCTTTCAAAGGCAACTGTAGAGTAGATCAGGCACATCAGAAGATGAAGTCAAATAGTAATTACAGTTTTAAAGATGTGTCTTTGATGTAGAACTACTCTTTGAAACTATAAAGTATTTAGAGACGGCACTGTATGCAGCAAGGGATGAAACAGGCACAACGCTTCAGCAATCGTCAACTTATACAACTTTCAGCCTCTGACTCTGCTCTATCAGTGAGACTGAGGGCAATGAGCTATAATCTCTTTAATTTGTTTTTTCTTCTCTCTTTTTTTTTCTTTTTTTTAGCAGTACAATTTTTACAACATTTTGGAAGCAGAATCTATTGCTTACATTTGGACAGATGCTTTACAAAGCACTTGGGTTTCCTACATATGTGTATATGGTACAGGAGCCACATCATCCATAGCCAACATGCCATTTTCATTCAAGGGGAATACATGAGTTTTTAGCAGCATGTAGCAATATTATTCATTTTTTTAATCAGGAAGTGGAGAGTAATGGGCAAGGAAAATATGTTTAAACGGGACTATGACAAGGAGGCAAACATCTAGTGTCTTTCTGTAAGAAAAAATCAGAGGTTTATTTATTTTTTTAATCTACCTGATCTAGAGTCTCACCATTTTTACTATACAACATTTAAGGAGAAAAGGAAAAGAAAACTTTCCCAGAAGAAAATGTGTAGAGAAGGAAGATGCAGATCACATCCTCCCTATTTTTGGTCCCACTTTAGGAAGCAACTACTCCTTCCCTTTTGGATGCTTCTAACCTTGAGCTTCCTCGGCGTTTTTCCAAGTTCCCTGAAATAATTCTTCTGCTAACACCCATCAACCACAAAATACCAGAAATATCTTCATCTCCTCATCTCGAAAAAGAAAACAAATCCAGCCTTATAGGAAGCTATTTCTGATTCAGCAAAACTAAAAATCACACTATTTTTCCTGCAGTACCTAAAGATGTATAAAGGAATATGAACATTTTTATTTTAAAATAAAATGCTTTTAAGTAATATTTCAACCCAAATAAACTCTGGCATATTTTTAGAAATACAAAACCTTTTTTTCCCCATTAATTGCTTAAAAATCAGTTAATATATTCATCCAAGTACAGAATGCATATTTTTGCCCCTTATTTTTGGAACCTTTTTACTTTTGAAATAATTGGCAGATAACAAAGCATTTGAAGTGGTGTGGAGAAGGTATCAAGATATTCAAAACAAATTGTTGATCTAAGATGAACCTGCAAAGACACAGCTTATCATTACTCTATAAAACACAGAAGTGAGAAGAAGCTGATAAGTATTTACATTTAATTCAGATCCCATGAGAGACAACATATTTTCTTTAGGGAAACATCATACCCAAGTATAGGTCATGTACTTATCATGTATTGTATATGCCATGTTATACTAGTAAATATAAATAAACATAACAATTCAAACAGAACATTCTCGTGACAATAGAAAACCATTTGGGGATGGTACAAAAGATTTCCCAAATAATTTATTTTTTTCATTCTTTTATCTTATCATAAGTTGGATTCTAAATGCACACTTAGCAAATGATGTTTACAAATAAAAGAAGAATATATATATATGGGATATATGCTTAGATTCCTTCATATTTTCAACATATCTTGTGCTCTATTTAAATAAAAAAATCTGGGACTTGTTCTGAGGTTTCACTCTGCAAATCAATTTACCTTCCAGGATGTGGAGATGACTGGAATGAGTTCACCAGCAGTTTTCCTCATGTTCTCTAGTGCTCAGTCTCATTAGGAATATCTGCTTTAGGCCTTTGGTTTTACAGCATCTCTGAAAGATACTGAAAATAAAGTGAAAAATGGCATGCAGTTGTACACACGTGAAAATCAAACCTGCTTTTCGGTGCATGGAGTAGTTAGGTTGACCAAAGCTTACAATTTGTCAACAGCTCTGCCAGTTCTTAGTGTTAAAACTAGCTAATTTGTTTCCTGTTTTCTGATTTTGCTGTACCTTGGATTTGCATGGGTTTTGCACTCTCCTGTTATGGTAGCAGGAATAATAAGTTTGGAGAAGATTTTTTTCAAACAAAACTAGAGAGTGTTGGAACTGTTTTCTGCAGTTTAACAAGTATTCTAATAAGAGTACAATAAATATGTCTAAACCTAGTGATGGCATTTTTTCATAAAGTCTTTGTACAGGAATCGTTTCAAGTGTTGGTTTTATCTCAGTTACATCTCTGACCAAGTCTTGGAATGCTTTTATCACTCAAATTTCCTCCCTCTCTTCCTCCCTCTCTTCCTCCCTCTCTCTCTTCCTTCCTCCCTCTCTTCCTCTCTCTCCTTCCATCCATTTATCCATAATTCTGCCTTGATAAGGCACACTGTACTTACCCTCTGGTAAGTAAAAACACAAAGTTGAAATGAAAAGAAGGTCAAAGCTGGTCAATGTAGGAATATCAAATAGAAAAATGAAATTAAATAAAAACTGCAGCTCCATAATGTTTTGTCCAAGCAGAAAGACAAGATCAGAAGATTGATTTTGTTCTCTTATTTTAAAGGGAGGAATGAGAACTGAATAGAGAGAACTGAATTCTTAGGGAAGAATAAAATTTGTCCCTATTTTATAGATGGGGAATAGTGAGAAAGAAATAGGTCTGTGAGAATTGGGAACAGCTTCTGTCCTGTATTTTGTTCTATGTACTGTGTGAAATAAGGATAAATATATTTATAATGGATTGGAAGTTTAACTTGGGAAGCGATTTTCATTCTGGTTCAGAGATTTGGATTCAGTGTGGATCCAAAATAGGAGCTTAAATAAAGTAAAAGACAATGTACAGAAAATTGAAAGTGATTCCTGCTGCTAAGCCAGAAGTGAGTTCACGGTAAATTCCATCTATCATTGTCAAAAAAGAGAATTGTCCTCAAGCAAGGCCTTAGCCGGCTGAGGAGCTGATAAACTAGGGAGTAAATAATACTCTTTTTCACTCCTTGCCTCTCCCCAGTGTCATACTTAACAAAACATCATTTGAACTAGTTGAAATGAAGGTAGAAAACCTGATTGTATGGCCTGTAACAGCTTCTGAGATCCTTATAAAAGGTGCTGTCTGAATCTGCCAAAAGCACTAGCATTGTAGAACTTCCTTCTCTAGTGCTGGAAACCATTCGCCCTTCCAACTGCAGAGAGGCTGGCACGGATTCTCCTTGAGATGCAGAGATGTGGGATTACCTTTTGAATCCATGGGTCCCAAACACAGTGTAGTAACTGTGGAACTTTGCTGCTACCTTTAGTTGAACCCACCACTGCAAGACTTCCTCTATTTTGATAAAAATAGGTAAAATAAACACCAAGTGCAACATGTAGGCAAATATTCATGTTGCACAATCTTTTTTTCCCTGTGAAGAGCAAGGTCAGGATCTCTACTACCATGACTTTCACCTTTATTTGCAAAGTAGTCTGGAATTGACTCCTGTCTGTGCATAGAATTTATGCCGTTCTTTTATTTTTTTATCTCTCAGAAAGAGGATCAGAGACAACTGAAGATTAGTCATCAGTAATGTCTATTGCTTAAAGTGGAGACCTGTGCTTTAAATGAATTTATTTCCTATCATATATATTTTAAGTCATTGATATTATATTTTATTGGTGAACTTTGTATGATTTCTCTTGTTACCAAAAACAAAAAAAAAAGATAAAAATAATATTTCCATGAAAATAGTACTACTGAGTCTTACTTTTATGTTGGAATAGCCCATTTCTCTTGGGATTCCTACAATTTGTGTCACTAAGATGAAGCAGAACTGCTAGATTCTCAGCTTGTCTTTCAGCAAGAGTTTCCCTTTTCATTTTATTCTCTTTCTAAACTGAAGCAAATCCGGGAAGAGTCTCCTTCAGAGGGCAAAATAGTCCTTTTCTAGACTTAGTACTGTGTGTTGTGTAAATTAAATCTTTAACAATTTGGTTTATAATGTATTTTATTTTTAATACTATAATTGCAGTTTTAAAGCAAAACACATTTCCTGGGGAGTTATTTCAGCCACTGCATAATTATCCTTGAGGATATGTGGTTTCTCGCTGGCACTTGGCAGGGGAAAAGAATAGATACTGTGTTGGTTTTATCTCAAGGAATTTAAACTGTGTATACTTGCAGCCAGAAGGCCTTAGTTACAAAGCAAAAGTTTTATCACCCACCCTATGTCGTCTCTGTGCTTCGCATTTCTGTGCTAATTGCCGTCAGCTGGAAGTATATGATAATACGTGTGTTTGATATGAACGGTTTGTTTATGTCGAGCTCCTTTATCCTGTCGCATGGTCTCCGAGTGCCTGGAGTAGTTTCACTAATCTGTCAGCATAGTATGTACTTGCGGATAAATATAGACGTGCAGCCACTCTGTGAGTGGTCATCATCATATGCTGGAGCTAAAAATTACCCCTTTGGTTACGGAAAGGCTGGTCTGATCCGGAGGCCTGCTTTAGCTCACACATCGTAGGTCTTCAGCACTTGTCTGTTAGGAAAAAAAATAAAAACAAAAAGAAATGGCTGCCTCAAAGCTGAAAAATTTATAATGAAGTGTGAAGCAGCATTATGAAAGAACTAATTTCATTTTTGATGCTAGTTAGAAAAGGATTCTAACTTTTCTAACTTAAGAAGTGGAACATTTCAGGTATTCACAGGCTCATGGATTTTACAGTAGCATGTTGGAGAAAATCCAGTGTGATCAGCTTTGTAAAAGGACTCGGTAGGTATGAAAATACTGGAAATACATGTTTTGGTGTGTGTTACTAACTTGTTCTTTGTTGCTAACTTGTAAATTTGACAGTTAAAGAATGCAATGTGTGTTTTTTTCTGTTTGAAGTTACTGAAAATTCACTGTGCTTTGCTGAAATTGTATCCAGGGTTGTGTAGAGCTGTAGTAATAATAATAATAATAATAACAACTACTACTACTCTTAGCCTGATTAGATATTTCTGTTGTTTTGTTTGTCTTTGATTTTGAAAAAATATGTATCTGTCATCAGTCTGTAGCAGAGATCTGGTGTGGTCATTTAACTATGTACTTTTCCCCATCATCAGTTTAGTGAGTGACTGTGTATGTGTATATTAGAACTACTCTGATTTTATGCAGCAGTTTTGAGAGACGGGGAAGCAGGGATCATGGAAACAGAAGATCTAATACATGAAAAAAATGTAGCAGTGATTTTAGTTCTAGTGTCCTTTCAGTCACAATAGTGTATGGCTGTGGGTATAAGAGTTTGTGATACTGCATTGTTGCTTCCATATTTCTTTGTTTTGAAATATTTTCAATTACAGAAAGTCGAGAAAATCTTTAGTAACTTGAGCTGAAGGAAAATACTCTGTAGGAAAACAGTATCATGTGAAGTACAGCTTATTGCAGTAGAAAATTGAAAGTATATCTTGATAGCAAGAAAATGGGTTGATAAAGGTCTGTAGCCTTCAGCTGGAGTTACAAACAAAGATGGTACAGACACCTTCTAGTTGATCTTATATAGGTAATCTCTTGTACAGATTTTTCTAGGAAGGAGTTTTCCATATGCACAGAGCTTTCTACAAGTGTCTTGCAGATTCCCTGCAATTGCAGACCTCAGACATCGAGGTTACTGTCCGCATGATCCCAGCTCTCTCCTGAATATGATTCACCATTCAGTCTCCTGGGGAAGGAGATACTGTAGTTTGGCTCTAGGATAATACTTGCATTGTGACCTATGGTTTGTTAAGGGTTCAGAGCAGATGTGTCAGTGGTCCACTCGGACCACTTGGTGTAGAAGAACATTCCTGTTTTGAGATGACAGGGATAAAACTTATCTTGTCGATCAAATTAACATTTAGAAATGAGTACACCCAGCTTCCCCCATACCTTCTGCATGATTTATGTGGTGATTTCTCACAAAGAATTACACTTCTTATTTAACGGAGAAGTGTTTCACTGGGAAAGATGGCAAAAGAGTGCATATTTCATTACTAATTTTTTAAGGACTACGTTGTAATGTATAAACATAAAGGGGTCAACCATGGACATCTTTAATGTTGGCATTTCTTAAACTTTGAGTTCTTGGGTGTCTAGTTTTGTGTTTAGGAGGCAAAAGGTTTTTTGGGAAAGAGCTTTGTAGAGCTTTAACTCCAGCATTCTGTTAAAGCTCATGCATCACCAGTATAGATGTCAGTGATAGTATAATTGCTAGGCCAGATTTTTGCTCTGCAGATATCAAGCCTACACAAATACTTGAGATAATGGAATTGAACAGATGTATTAGACACCTAAACTTGTGTATAATAGCTCGTGACCTACTCATGGTCAGCTCAAATCCTCATAATGGTGGCAATGTTGATTTCCACACTGAAGAGACTTATATGGACCTGACACTAAAAGATATTATTTTTAAAAAATTGAACTAAATAAAAGTCATATGTCAGTCACTTCTATAATTGCTCTAGCAATGATAAAAATTAACTCCCGTGGCATCGTTTGACCTTCCTGTGAGGGAAAGGATGTGCAGTTCCATATTTCACAGCAGAATTAAAATAATTTTTTTTGGCATGCTAAAAATCCCACAAATAACTGTGTCTCTCTCCTACAGTGTGCAAACAATTGATTTTCAGTTAGGTACCCCAAAGAAAAATACATTTAATTGATCTACAATAATTTCTTCATTTTTTTCTCAGTGAAATGAAAAAAGGAAAATACTTCCCTCAAGTTAAGAAAATGCCCAGATCACCAGGTGTGGAGTCATTTGTCTTTAGCTGCCCAGTACTTCTGGTTCCATTCACAGTTGCCTATTTTCTGAAAAGGGGGATGACTGTAAGAGGAAAACTCTGTTGAGATCAAAGTCTCGCAGAGTTTTCACAGAATCCGGGCCTAGAGATCACAGAATGGATTTGTGAAGATTGAGTTGTGAAGTGCAAGGCACCCTGCCTTGCTTGAAGAGAAGCATGGTGAGGGGATGCTGAGAGCCGCTAACATGACCTGGTGATTTCAACACCAACAACCCAAGATCTTAAGGGGACCAGGCCTTGGTTTATTTCTTCCCATGTTTTCATACACTATCTTGCTTCCATCCATCCCTCCTTTTCTCTCTCTTTCTGCGAGTTCCCTAGTAACTTTTGAATTTAGTAACACATTTAAACCCAAATTGCTTGTGGAACAGATGCCAAGTTTGCATTTGATCAGATTCCTGCAGAGTCCTTCAAGAGGGAGTCGCGGCTTATTGCCTGGTCGGAGCAAGGCAGCAGCACCGTCGGGCTGCGTGTTTTGCTTGGCAGCAGCAGGCTGGCAGCGTGGGTGCACAGCCCCGGTGCAGAGCCCTGGGAGGGAGCCTGAGCAATGGCTGGGGGGCCCTGGGACAGCAACAGGGGGAGGACAGGACATTCATGGCACAAAGGACACATATTCACAAGAAAACGGGTTTCACTGCTCACAGAAAGCCATTTATCCTAATTAAGCTCTTGGCAATCAAACTTAATTTCATGGGTAGTTCTGAGCCAATCAAAACCACATATATGACAAATATATTTTGTCTGACTCCTTTCTAAAGCTATTTGGGGAGAAATTTCCATGACCTAATAGATTTGATAGTTCATATAAATTTGCCTTTGATCCGTTGCATTCCATTAGCCTCATGCCTCATGTTTAGGAGCGCCAAGGTGATGACAAGGGAGGAATAGTAATTACGCTCTTCTCCGGTGGCTCTTTTCTCAATACTTTGAAATAGAGGATTATTCAGAACAACTGTGTATTTTTAGAAACACTTTTATGTAATATAGATGTGAAAGTACTCTGTACAGCTTGTTTTATGCAGAGGATCATATTGCAGTGATTGTGTTTTAGCCCTCAAAAATCAAGTGAAGCATTGGAGGAAGAAAATCTAACTAAATGGAAGAGGTGGTGCTGCTGTGCTAAAGAGTCATAGTGTATCTGTCCATTAGAGGAGTTATTTTCAAGGTGACATAATTGGATGTGCAGAATAATAGTTACATGAAAGAAAACTTTTTAGTTATGTAGTGGACTTGGACTTGGATTTGGAAAATCTTTGATTTTCCAAAGAAAAATGTGCTCCCGTTCACTCAACATTTTTTTTTTTTTAATTTTCAGTATTTGGGATCTAATTCTGACACATCCCGAACACTCCGAAGTGATGATGGAATCTTTGGGGTTGAGATTCTTCAGGTTTTTGCAGCAATGAAATGTTAAAATATTGAGGAGAGACCTTATTCTTAAACTAATTTCATGAAGTTTGCAGCCAACAATTACTTCCAGTATTAGTTGTAGTTCTGTTCCTCATGGGGAAATGCTAAAGGCATTGGATTAGAGGCATCTACCATTGTAGTTTATTCTTCTTCCTTTCTTTCTTTCTTTCTTTGTCATTTCAAAACAACATGAGTACAACACACAACATTTAGGAATAACGTGCTTTGGGGAGCTGGTATTAGCTTATAATATTACCCATATTTGTATTACATCAAAATACCCCTATCCCAATCACCAGCAGTGGTCACAGGTGTTACAACACTTGCATTCAGAATGGCAGATTACTCGTCTTTCCAGTGTTTTTCCATTTGCTACTTTTGTCATCTCTGGCAAAGCTAATGGAGGATACTACCAGTATCTTCCTGAAGACCAAAAATGACTCTTAATGCCAATAAGAATTAAGCCTGAGGATTTCAATTTAGAAATAATATTTTAATTTAATTTTCTTCCAGTTTTCTAGAAGAGGAGGAAAAAGAGCTATGTATAATACATACAGTCTTGATATCAGTTACAGGGAATCACAGAATAACTTGCAGAATCACAGAATGGTTAAGGTTGGAGGGGACCTCTACAGATGATCTAGTCCAACCCCCTGCTCCAGCAGGGACACCCAGAGCATGGGGCACAGGGTGGCATCCAGGCGGGTTTGGAAGATCTCCAGAGAAGGAGACTCCACAAGGAGCCTCTCTGGGCAGCCTGTGCCAGGGCTCTGTCACCATCACAGGAAAGAAGTTCTTCCTCATATGGAAGTGAAACTTCCTGTGTTTCAACTTGTACCCCTTATCCCTTGTCCTGTCACTAGCCACTACCAAGTAGAGTTTGGTCCCGTCCTCTTTACATTTTCCCCTCAGGTGCGTATACATATTGATCAGATCGTATCTCAGTCTTTCCTTCTCCAGGCTAAACAGGCCCAGCTCGCTTAGTCTTTCTTCATATGACAAATGCTTCAGTCCCTTGATCACCTTCGTGGTCCTATGCTGGACCCTCTCTAGAAGCTCAATGTCCTTCTTGTCCTGAGGAGCCCAAAACTGCACCCAATACTCCAGGGTTGAGCAGAGGGGCAGGATTCCCTCCCTCGACCTGCTGGCAACGCTGCTCCTGATGCAGCCAGGATCCCATTGGCCTTCTTGGCCACGAGGGCACATTGCTGACTCAGGGTTGACTTCTTGATTGACTTCTCTATAAATAGAAAGTCAGGCCTTAGAACATACTTTAGTCAGAAAAATAGCATTCTCCTGACATATGTAGGGATCGATCTGTTTGAATAGCAATAAATAATAAATTACTTATTTGATAACTTAATTAGAGATCTGGTCTATAAGACAGATAAGAAATGAGAATGTTATTGAGAAAACTAGCTATCAACAAGTCTTAAAACATGAGAAAAGAGCACCGAGTGGACTCTGCACAGTAACCATTACTTAGTTTTAATATATAAGGATTTATCTTTGTTTTCTTCTGTTAGTCTAATTATGTAAAGCTTAAATATAATTATGTATTAACTATAATATTATAGGGATTGTATATGGGGGGCTGTATAGGAGGGGGTGTATATTATATGAGGATTGTATTTACATATTGGCTGCTTCTTTATTTATCAACTATTCTCTGGTTTTGCTGGATACTCTGGAAAAATAAAGATATGTTAAATTACCCCAAAGTAAATGTATCTCTTCCATCTTTCAGCTTCTCCAGTTGGTAACGGATATATCAAACCACCCGTCCCCCCTGCTTCCGGCACACAGAGAGAAAAAGGACCTCCAGCCATGCTGCCTATCAGCGTTGACCCAGACAGTAAACCAGGAGAATATGTCCTGAAGAGCTTGTTTGTTAACTTTACTACTCAGGCTGAACGCAAGATCCGCATCATCATGGCAGAGCCTCTTGTGAGTAAAAAAGAACTTTCTAAGTATACATATATGTGTGTGTGTGTGTGTATATGTATTTATATATTTTGTATATACAGACACATATACACCTTGCTCTGAATTCATTATTCATTTTCAGTCGTGCTCTACAATGCAGAATATTTGCTTCTAGTCTACTTTAGATTTTGATAGTGTTTCCCAAGTCGTAAGATATGCTACTATGGCAAGCAGAAGGTCGTGGGAGAGGAGAGAGGTATGCGAGATATGCCAAGGGGGTGACATGAAAAGGAATGAATATGTTATTTATGTTTGCAATACAGGCACATGCTAATATGTTTGAGAGGCAGAAGGGATGGCAGTGTAGGTTTCATGGCTGGGAGGGATGTCACATGAGGCAAAATGGAAAATGCACAAATATGGTAAAGATGGTATTTCAGAATATTACTGAATTTCCAAAACTAAAAGATGAAAGTCAATAGCACTACTGCTTCCTATTTTACTTCTATGACTGTAACAGTTTTCACAGCCTAATAAAGTGGTATAGCCCCTCATTTTCCATATCCTCAAAAATGATAGCATTGAAGGAAGGACCTACATTACAAGGTCTAGCAAAGTCAGTAAGAGAAATATCATTTCTTTTATGCAAATTTGGGCAAATTTAATATAAAATTTGCCAAACTGTAACTGAAATTCTGGGAATCTTCTCCTTTTAACTTGAGACTATGTTTTATACATCCTTCTGTGAACTTGAATGGGCAAGAATAGTTGGAGAACCTACATTTTAGTTCTGACAATGTAAAAATTAAAAAAGAAAAAAAAAAGTATAAGCATCAATTTCTGAGTTGTAAAAAAGAGCTTACAACATTTTTGTTAAAAAGCACAGAATGGTTAAATCTGTACCACGTTTTCAGATCTGGAGATTCTGAAAATTAGGTAAAATTAGGTTGTCGTGATTCCAATGAAACCTTTTAATTCCATGCCTTGCTTTAGCTTCAGAAGGATTTGACATACTTGAAAAGTTTTCCCAGACTTTCCACTTAAAACATTAGGTAGATGCAAGATGAAAGAAATATCATATATAATTTAGAAATAACAGGAAAAAAGTAAAGAACTCATTTCTCTTCTTTAAAGACTCCCTCCAAATCAGAAAAAGAAATAGAATAAAGAAACTAAAAATCATTCTGCAGGTCTTTAGAAATAAAAGGGGGCAGTTCTGTTACTCTTAACCACTTACCTCTGCATCTTCATTTAACATTTCAGAAATAGGTGCAGATCAGTGATCCTGATTTTCTCCCATTTCACCTGGTACTAAAATGATTTACACTTGCTGTTGATATATTCTTTTTGTCACTCTGTGAAACTATGAATGTCTGAATATTGATTTTATGCCAGAGATTGTTCAGTGAAATTTTATTTGGTAAACTCAATGTATAATGCACAAATATGACAAGTGACTAGAATTTCACTTCTCTTCGATATTTTCAGAACATTTCCTCCCTATTGTGAGAAACTAACAATAATTCAATAATGTATTCACATCTAATTTAATATGAAAAGAGCTTAGAAGGTGTAACGCTATATTTGAGGGTGACGATGACAAATGGAAAAGTAGGCCTTTACAGAGGTCCAGTCAAGATGATATTGAAGTTAATAATTTGTTATGAAAGGAATGACAAGAGAAAATGACAAAAAAAAGACTAGAATAATGATTAAGAAATTATGTTCACCATTTTTGTGGCTATTGGATGTCTAGGTACTGTTTTTCCCGTATTTCTACTCTGCTGACCAGGAAGTTCTTTATGTTTCTGCTGTGTTGACCACTTATGTGGCCAGAAAGTTTCAGGGATTTGCAGGATAAAGTTTATAAATTCATGATGCAGAGTGGTCCTTCTTTATCATTTTTTTCACAATACATCGGCCAGTGTTCAGCTCCTTGAAGATTATGTTCTAATTAAACTCAAGTGTACTTCAAAGGAAACCAAATGAAGTGCTCCAACACTGAGATGTTGCTAGTCTGAATTCTCTTAGTCATTGCAAGAAATAACTATATAATTTTATGAGTGATAAATATTTAAGATACCTTTTAGAGAAGCTAAAAAGATCAGTATTCAATGTAATTGCTTTTTCCTGTCTTTTATCACAATGACTATCAAGATTTAAGCTCTGAGTTTAATATAGTTTTAAATTAAGGGTGTATACCTTTTTTTTTTTTAACCAAATTATTTCTTTTGGTACATAAATCTTACCTGTACATCATTTCTGATTATGGCTCTGTTGTCTGCTATGCTGTTGTCTTTTTCTCTCTCAGTTTCTTAGTGTTTATTATGCCTGTTTAATACATCCATCTCTTTCCTTTCTGAAGTATACAAGGTTCAACCGTAAATTACAGGGTTTTTACAGCTATGGTGGAAAGCTAAATTTCCATGATACCATGAGAAGAGGGCATAAAAATGTTTTACTACTTATTTCCTAGGGCAGCAGTGGAGGGTACCCTGGCTGTTCCCTCCTGCAGCCCCGTGAAATTTCGGTTGGAAGAGCAAGATTCCAGCAGCAGAGAAAGCCCTGGGCAGTGTTGCCCGTTCCTCCTGCTGTCAACCAAGGATGATTTGATGTTCTGATTACTAGATCTGGCTGTGATCCTCAGTAAAACTAACTTCCCAGTTAATATGTTCTCCGGGCATGAATCTATATAGACCATCCACTGTTTATTCTGTAAAACTGTTTTTTTGCATTATAATTTCTGTTACCATTTTTTTTTTCAAGCAGAAGTTAGAATAAGGAAACCAGAGAAATTATTTTGGTAGTGGAAATGATAAAATGTATTTAAGTATCATAACATAATGAAAAAAACATAGAAATCAGTTTCCCTTTTAGGACTGTTAATTATCACTTAGGGTAGTAATTCACCCTGAGATGATACTGCTCAGCCTTGCTTTATTACCCTGGGCTGAGACCTGCCGTCTCTCCTTTTCATTAGGAAAGCAAGACACCTATGCAGACTCTCACAGATAAATATGTAATCTGTTTATCCAATCCTTCGTTATATGAAGCCACACAGATCTGTTACAGGGGATGCACCAGGTGGCTTGTTGAATGGGGCCGATTGCCGTCCTGAAGGGAAAGCCTCATCCCGCAGTGCCCCCAGCAGCTGTCATATCAGAAGGATTTCTTTGCTGCAGGTCACTGACTGTGTCTTAGGACAGCTTTTTAGACTAACAGTTGGACTCAATATTTTGTTCAACTCCCAGGTGTGCCTAAGGTCTAGGTTTGGCTCCCTTTGGTTCTGTTTGTTTTTCTCAGACTTCCCAGCAGCTAACTTCTCTGTCAAGCAAAACAGTGATCTCATCTTGACTCTCCCCTGCTTTACTAATAAGCTTTTTGCTGGGACTTCATTTCTTGCTTCTCCAGATAGAGTTCAGCCACCCCAAACTTCCTGGTACCTACCCAGGTTCTGCTAGGGATAGTGCAGCTCAAGCTGGATCAAATCAACTTTTCCTTCCTCCTACAAAGGAGAGAGCTAAGCCTGAGAAAAAAGAAATCTCAACCAAAGAACATAAAAGTAGAAGAGTGCAGAAAAAATCAACCTTTGATATTGCAAACGGAGAGTATCAAATACAGCAAAGACAATTCCAGTAGCATGGAAAGCCTTTTTTTTTTTTTTTTTTCCTATTCCACTCACTAAGAAATAATACCCCCTCTAGTTATCTTGATGTATATCTCAGGCTGAGATGTCCAGAAGAAACCCAGCACTTCACACTATGGAGCAATACCGCTCTAGAGATGCCAATCTTGAACCTCAGGACAGTTATTATCTTAAAAGACCTAGTAAGGTCCATGTGATTGTAACAGTGGCCACGGATGCAATACTGTCTATGTAGTCCATGGGGACATATTAAACAGTTAAAAAACAAGAACTGTGAGAAAGAGTTTGAAAGACACAACTGGCAAACGGGACAAGGAGACAAATATAGGGCTTCAGAATTGGGGGGAGTGCAGGAGGAGGATGCAACATGGGTCGCATTCCAGATTCTATATGAGACTGAGGGAGAAGTTCATTCCATTTTAGCAATCAGGAAGGAAAAGGACACATTTTTGCATAGGCATTTGCAGCTGGATTTATGCCCATAAAAACTCTCATTCATTTCAGAGTCAAGCAATGTCAACAGGAGCTTTCTCAGTGATCTCACAGTTTCCATAACTGGGCGTGTGGGCAGAATCCTGTTTGAGGCTGCAGATCTCATTCTGACAGCAAACCTTTCTGGGATGCTCCCTGTCCCTGGGCCTCTCCTGCATGGATGCGGCTGGAGCGTAGTCAGTGGTGCGAGTGGTGGTTCAAATTGTTAGGAGGATTTAATATTGAAGTATTTAATAAGTATTTAATATTCTCAGTGTCACTGAGGCTGTCACTCCATATCACCTATTGGCTGCTGTTTGCAGATGTAGCAGAGAACCTACCACATATCCCTAATTGCATTTCTATATCATTTAAAAATATAGAAGAAAATGAAAATCATATTCACCTCAGGTCATCCTTATCACTGGTCTGTTATGAGAGAAGACAGAAGGAAAACCAGGTACCTGTTTTGGTAACATTCTTGCAAATCAGTAGCAATTGCTAAGGGAATATCTGTTATTTTTACTACAGATTCAACCTTTAGAGTCACATTTTAAGTAAATGAGCTGCTCAGTCAGGATTGCTGTATGTATGAAATTCATGTGACTTTTCCGGGACCTGAATCCGGCACCGTTCAGTTCACACATTGGACAGCTTGACTTACTCCATTACTTTTACCTGAACTAGAGTCTACATAGCTGTTAACATTGAAGATATAGGGAAAACTTAACTACCTTACTTAGCCAGCCTCCCAATATGGAAACAATATGATAATGTTTTGTGTCCTTCACTGAACCTGTAATACGAATGGGAGCTCTGACTTTTATGATCATCTCTTTTGCAGTAAAAAAATCCTGAAGGCCAATGCTAGATAATCAGGAGCATTGTGAGGTCCTCCTTTAACATTTGTCACATTGATAACAGTAACTGGGATGACAAGTCACCAGAGGCAAGTTTGTTATGATACTGCTACAACTGTTGAGGTAAAATACATAGCCAAGAGAGTCCACAGGAAAGAGAGAAAGGAGGTTTGAGGAGGACTAAGTCAGCGGACTCCATTAGTTCAGCTTATAAGCCTACCTCTCCTTATCCACTTCCTTGGTCCTGATAAATAAGCACAGAGTTGATGAAAGTGGCTAGTTCACATTAAAGAAGACAGCACTGCTAGACAGTGGACAGTTATCAAGGATCAGGAGCTGCCGCTTGTTACTCTTGGGCTATCTGAAGGTGAAGTGAAATGTGGTTATTATTTACAGAGCTCTGAGGTGTGCCTGCAGCAGCCCTACAATTAGAGTCAAAATTAATTCTAATTAAC
Organism: Crypturellus tataupa; assembly: GCA_034781795.1. Classification (NCBI taxonomy): domain Eukaryota; kingdom Metazoa; phylum Chordata; class Aves; order Tinamiformes; family Tinamidae; genus Crypturellus; species Crypturellus tataupa. The sequence goes on along the minus strand of JAWLRI010000837.1, from coordinate 1,778,860 downwards.
TGGCAAGAGCTTCCTATAGCTTTGATTAAATTAGGTCATGTTAATCTGAATGAGTAACCAGCTGCCCGGGCCCTGAAGGCACTGCCAGCCCTTCCTGACCCTGTCCAGGCTCTGAGCATCCCCTCAGCCCAGCCCAGGGCTGTCAGTTCCTGCCTGTGATGGCGCCGCAGTGCCAGTTCCAGCCCCATCAGCCCTGCCTGGCCGGGGGTCCTGATGCCAGCAAAGCCAAGTCGGTGCTTCAAAAGTCACACTTGCGAGTGAAACATGTCCTGCTTGGTGCTTCCTATGGCGACTTGTCTACAGAGTGTCCTTGTTTCCCCAGCATCAGATTGTTCTTGAGTTTTACAGGTTGATTTTGACTTTTTTCTGATTGTTTGAACCTTTGTGTGCTTGTGGGATCCTGCTCACTGTAACATTCATTTTAGGGAAGAATCAAATTGCTTTCTTTTCTAAGCAGAGATGTGTAGCCAAAGTGATAATCGCTCCTGGAGTAACCTGAAGTGAAAACAAATGCAGACTCAGTTAAGTCAGTCATGTTCTTGTAAGCAGATTATTTAATAATCAAAAGGTAAACAGAAGAGAGGATGAACATACTGGGAAATGAGCGGTGGTATCGCAGACAGTTCTGTATCAGAAACAACTGGGAATTTTAATCCTTCATGTGGCCATATCTCAGTACTCGGTAGCTGGCAAGATATCTGTCAGCTAATTCTGGATGACCCCTCTGCGTTTTATTCAGTCATCTTTTAGCAGAGCACTAATACTAGTTCCATATTTTCATTCCCAATTCCATAGAATCATAGAATGCCTAAGGTTGGAAGGGACCTCTAGAGATCATCTAGTCTGGCACTGATCAGGTCCCCTCTCAGCCTTCTCTTCTCCAGGCTGAACAGGCCCAGCTCTCTCAGTCTCATAGGGCAGATGTTCCAGGTCCCTGATCATTCCCATTCTGTAATTTTATTCTATTCAGAGTTTTGATTTTTTTTTTTAAGAAAATATATAATCATAATTTTTGACTATGTTTGGAGTTTTCTTTTGGTGTATGTTTAGAACTAGAAAGGATAACAAAGGAAGTACCTTTTTTGTCTGTTTGATTTGCTATCTGTGTACCACAATTGCTGGCATTGTCCTTTAGAAAGGTATCTAACAGCCAATTGATGCTGAACAGAGACATGGGGGAAATAAAGTTTCATACTTCACTTCAGGTGAAAGACATTTGGGACATTATCTGAGTAAACAGATTCTGCTTTTAAGTCAAAGAATTTGGGTCTTTTAATTGCTTAGACATAAATATGGTAGGCTTCCTTTGTGTGTGTGTGATGGCAAAACAATTCCCAAATACTAAAATGGTAAATAAGAGATGAAAGTTATTTCCAAAAAAGGTTCAGAACTTTTCTCAGTACAAACACTTTCTTTGGAGTCCATAGTCTGTACTTTAGTTCTGCTCTTTCTAAAGAGGGTGAAACAGGAGCAAATCTTATTGCCGATTTGGTGGCAGAACTTGCTGAACGCAGGGCCAGCCCATATCCATTCTGACCCCGGGAGGAGTAGGAGCACACTGCCAAAAATGGAGGCAGGGATCAGATGGACAAAATCGTCCCTCTTAGAGGCAGCTGATAGAGCAGCTCGCCTATATCTTAGCTCTGCATCTGAAGAATAAGCGCCCTTCCGAGGAAGAGCAATTGGTGGGCCCAGTGTTCAGAGGCAAATCGACATTGTTGTGTTTTCTCCTAGATGACACAGATAGTGGTTTGCAGAGCATGTGTGTGCAAGATGGACTGTGATGCTTTTACTAATACTTCTATGCACAAAATAACTAATGTCGAAATATAAAATTAAGCGTTTTTGAGCTAGCTCTGTTTGTAGCAGATCATTCCCTGAAAACATTCACCTTCCTTTCCTACTAAAAAGATTATTATGGCAGGGGTGTTCAAGTTTTTTCAGGACTTAGATGATTATTCATAGTAAATGAACTATATTTTGGGAGAACTATATTTTGTTTTTTAAAATCATCTTTACAGGATTTTTAAGATCATCTTTTCTGTATCTGTATTCAAACTATGATATTTGAATATGGTCTATATCTGTTCCATTTTACATAATTAGGTTACATAGATAGAATAGTTATTTAAATCTTTCTTAAAATTTTTTAATGGTCTATTCTTCTTCCGTTTTCTTTTGGTAAGATTTCCGTTCCAGAGAACTACTCAGTAGATTATATTTCGGTGCTTCAAAAATCACATTTTGCATCAAATATCAGTGCCCCTTATGTCCTTACAAAAATATGGGTCAGTAACATTGGAGCTAGGGGTAGTTCAGTAGGAATAGTGTGCCTAATGGTTGCTGAGGATGGAACTCACAGTCACGTGAGCGGCATATCATACGACACGGTGACACAATGAAGTTTAATACGTGCTGCAGCATCCTGGTGTTTTCACATTTCCCTGAACATTCATTTTGTGCAGGCGGTTGACAAAAGCTCTCCCTGTGTAAATTTATACTATTATATGGTAGCATGGTAGCATCTCTGAAAAACCACTAATGCAATTAACTGGTAAAAGTAGCTAACTGCCACTGGAGAACTGGGATTTTGACAGATATGTTACTTTTTAGATAAATTATAAATATTACATTTAGTATATGAGTATAAATGCAATAACATATAAATCTGCCATTGCATATTCACCGTACTCTGTTTTAGTAGATTCTATTAATATTTCCACAACAGCAATGACACTCAGAAAGGTAAATAATTTTTAGGTGAGCATTTCATTTTGTAAGCACTGGCAATTCTAAAAGCTTAGATAGAATATATATATTTTCTTGCAAATTTATAGTTTCAAATGTTAAAGGCAAAATTGTCTTTGCTGATCTTTACAGTTCATCTCTCATGCATATTCATGGGTGTTTTCAGTATGAACAAGAATGGTCAACAACAATGGTCAACTTCAGACAAGAAATAAAGGTGTTTAACTTAGTGATTAGAAATTTAAAAGTTAAGAGTCCATTATTCTGAAATTATCTGAAGATTTTTACAATCCAGAAATCTGTGGGCTTTTTCAAATTAATCAAAACTTTCTTTATTCATATTTTGTGGTTGTAGCTCTTGGCGCCACATTCAGCCTACCTATTCATACAAGATTTGGAAGACATTTCTGTAGAAGGTATTACAGCTACAGAGACTCAAACAGAGTCAACTCGTAATATAAAAGAGCCTCTTTGCCATTCCTGAATTGGGTGGGCAAGAAAATAAATAAAAATAAAATGGTGCCTTGAGACTGGAATACATTTTAACATTTTAAAATAAGTTTAAATAAATCTATCTCCAGGGCAAATAGACTGTCATGGAATCTATTACTCAAATTCAATTTTATTTTATTATGTTTTTTAACCTTGTCTTTGCTTTGCATGAACCTGTGGTACGTGATGAAAATGTCTGCCAGGAATATAAACATATTTTATAAAGTAGTTGCCATAACAACAATATCCAAAGTACTACACAGAATGAAAAAAAAAAAAAAAATTGATCTCTAAGGATATTAGAACTAAGCAGTAAGGAATAAGCAAGGAGTTAACACTAGATAAGAGGAAATGATTTATTACATAAAGAAAAAATGCTGTTTTCAAAAGACACTTGAAGCCCTATCACATATTTGAGCTCTTTCAGATAACAGAAAAACCTTTCCTGAATTTTGATATTCTGTGTGAAGACGGTGTTGTTCAGTGCTAGAAATATCATGCAGGGAATAGTCCTTTCTTCCTTTTAGGGAGCCCTCAGCACTAAAAACCTGAGCGCTACATCTTCGCTCAATTCATTATCTGTTCAGTACTGATCATTAAGAACAGTGTGAATAATAATAGTCTCTGTTTTCAGTTTTTTTAACTCTCCAGTCTCCACATTTGGTGTTTGCTGCTTATGGCCCTCACTGGAGCAGCACAGCGAGCGCCCCGCTGTGGGCACCCCGCTCCCAAACTGGGGCCACCAGGGAGTGTGTGCAGCAGCACTTGGCTTCCCACCATCAGCCTGGGTCCAGCTGGGCTCAGCCTGACCCAAATTCTGTGGGCAGAGTCAGGGCAGTGTCCTGTGGTGAATGTCCCACAGCTTGGGAAGGCCTGGACAGTCCTGCTGTGAGGTCCTCTGGGCAGGGACTGCTCAGAGCTCGCAGTGTGCAGCACATTGTGGCTACGGTCTTGATTGCTTGGCCGCGATCTTGCTCGCCTGGGCATTGTTCTGTATAGAAATAGATAATACCATTAGTAAATGTTAATAAAATGCTGACTGCAGTGGAGAAGATTTCTGAGATAAGAAGCATTTCCAGTTAAAATGAAAGCAACATGAGGATAGCAACACACATACGGTTTTAGGAGAAATTCTGATCCTGAACTCTGACTCAGATGTCATGAAGTGAATTTCCTTTTGGCTCACAGATTCACTGAGAAAGCAGCAATAATCAAGTTAAAGAAACAGAAGTAAAGCTATAGGTTCATTCAGGCCAAATTCAGTTACTGAATACTGAAATTATTAAATGAGCTATATAAACAAGACCTCTTGGAGAACAAGGTAATGTGCTCAGCAGTTCCTTTTTGTTAAAATGAATTATCAGATTGCACTTAAATGTGCAAGTGGCTCTCAGATTCCAGAGCCCTAAAGAAGTACTTTAGTTTGCAGCTAGCAATCCATTACTTTCTGAGCAAGTTGACTTATTCAGTGATCTTTTCCTCAAGATATTTTGTGTTTCAAATTTCAGTTAAGTGCTCATCATTTCATTTGCATCTACAGTTCTCAAAAAGTGATCATGACAATAGCTGTACTCTTAAAATAAGAAATTACAACACTGTTATCACTGCTTTTTGATTGCGAATAAAGGAGGATTTTCAGAATGTAATTCAGGGCAATACTCCAAAGTAAGCCTGTCTTGCAATTTTTACTTGCTTAAACTATTTCTGAAAGAGGAAATAAACTGCTATCAAGAAAAGAAAGAAAATATAATATTTCAAGCTTACTGTAAATATCAAATATAATAATAAAACAAGGTAAATAAATATTATAGTGAAATTATTAATGCATGAATTCCATTGTTTAAAATTTGCATATGAGGACAGCAAATAAACATCAGAAGATGCTAATTGTCATTAAGTCTTCCTAGTTCTGTATGGGTGATCCTTTGTGCAGAGCTATAGGAAGCTTTTTGTTTACACTGAAATAAGCTTGTTCAAAACACTATCAATGGTACTCACAACAGAACTTAGTAGGAAGGAATATTTCATACCCAAGCCATTAAAGAACTCAAATACCTAAAGAAAAGGTACTACAGTGTGTTACAATACGTAATACTCAAGACAGAACACACGTCATCTAAAATCTCTAACTAAAATCTCTATTTATAGAGTTTTTACCTGCAGAATGGGTTTTAGCAATGTGTGCCTAGTCTAACTGATGAGACTGTAATAACGGCTGTGACATTATTTCAAAATGAATCTGTCATTCACAAGTTAACCTGACTACGGGGAAGACATTAAAGTGTAGTGAGGTTATTACAGTATGGATAATTGATTATGCACTCTCCTTTATTTCATATAACAAGTAGGTGCAAGTAGCATTGCTTTTTTTATGTAAAATACTTTTTTTTTTTAATGTAATTCTCTGGTGTAAGAGAACACAGAACACAGATAAGGGCAAGATTTCCATATGGCTTGTTCTCCCTCTCGTGAAGTGTGAAACTCCTGCAAGCGACCTTGCAGGAAGCCCTGTTACCTGGCAGCCTGCTGGGTAACCGGCAGCTCAGTCTGAGAAAGGAGGAGACTACTGAGTGCGTCTGTGATTCTGCTTTTCATTCTTTGGACAAGAGTTGAGTTTTTTTGCTCACTCAGGACTGAGGTGTTTTTTGCTAGCTCAGAGCCTCTGAGACCTCAGGTAAGGGCATGGTCAAAATCTGGAGCATTTGTGGGGTTTCAGTGCTTCCAAGGAGAGGCAACAGGCAACTGGGACCTTTTCCAAATTGTAGTTTCATACTTAGGTTCACAGAGGAGATTTTATCTCATCTAACTTTGTGTATCTTAAAGATAAGCATGTTGTGAGGAATCCCGCCCCTCATTTCTGCCTAAGATACTAAAGGCATCTTCTGTAGCCCCCAGAGGCATCTGCTGCAGTATTTCAGGCTCTGCTCAGAAAGCCAGGCATTGCACTGCTGGGCACTGTGAGCTGAAACTTTTGGATGACAAGACCCTCTTCATTGAAATGGGGCTGAAGAAGCTTCTCTGTGGTAAGACAGGGCTTCTGTAATAGAATCAGAAACTTAATTAAATATATATATATTTATGTGTTATTGCTTTTCTAAATTGCCACTGATTCTAAAGAGGTTGGTTTGTTTTGTCCATGACTGAATACTAGTTTTGAAAGATAATCTGCTTTACTTTTGAGTGTGTAGCAGTAGTCAAAAGAAGTATGAGATAAAACTAGATAGAGAAAGACAGAGTTCCTGGTTGAAGAGGAAAGCTGGGGAATAGTTTCGTATGTCTGTTCCTGGGCTACACCATCTTATTGTGTGTCTTCATTACCACTGATCTATCGTAAGGCTCTAATTGATAGTTGTTATACCACTGACATAACTTGGAGAAGCAGCTTTATATGTTAGAGCTAACAGTGAAAAATACTGATTGTTGTCCTCAGCAAATCAGTGGCTCGGGAGAAAAAAAAAAATGTTTATTTTTCTATTTGGTAGGTAGTCAGGGGATACTGCGCTCACCCTGCAGCCAGCCTCCTTGCCAGCTGGCACTGAGAGTGTATCAGCATAATTAATTTCAAAATCAGTCAGCAGATTTTACTGAGCAATATTTTCTTCAGAGAAAAATATTAAATAATACAACTGTTTGCCCCACTGTCTTTCTTTTCTGTTATCTCAGCAGTTCTACAGATTTTTTTGTTTTTACCTCACATCCCCTGGCAGTGACAGTATTTTGCCTGTTACCTTAACAGATGCTGATGAGCAGAATGGTTTGCTGAAAAATGAACAGCAAATCTCATGCTGAGCTGGTAGGAGTGCCCAGGTCTTGTGGTCGCAGAAGGAGAAAGATACAGGATTTATGGAAGGGAGAGAAGAAGAAAAGGGAGTTAACATATTTCACACACAAGAAACAGTAGTAGATTTCAGTGCCAAATTGCGGGGGTGACTTTTTTCTACCTTTTTTGTATCAGCCTTCAAGTACTGTTTATCTTCCCTTTGGTTCCAAAATTCATTTTTTTGTGTTCTGTAGACTACTGAGCCTTCCGTAGAGCTCAGGGACTAAGCCTGTTGGCAAGAAAACACAAAGATAAATCAGTCTTCACACATGGGAGCTCCTTCCGAGCTGTGCAGTTCTCTTAGGCCCCCCAAGCCCTTGGAGAGCTTGACCTGAGACAGCCAACTGCCGATGCCAAGATTTTACATCTCTGAGGGAATTTAAGTCAGCACCTGTGGAGCAAAAATGTGTTATTTCCCTTGAATAGTACAGCCATTTTTCCACAATTATCTTCATTAAAAATGAAGCTTGTCTTATTTGATTGCTTGTTCTATAATCACCTTTCCTTCAGAGTGCTCGGTGATGGTGATAGGTATGAACATTTTTGCATTGCCTAGCAGTACTGTAACAAGAAGACATCCTGTGGCTAAATACAGTTCCTCAGTTGTATATTAGAGGGACTATTGGGTGCATTTTACAATCTGGAAAGAATTTACACTTGTCAATCTGAATACCAAGTAACTCAGACATAATAAATGTTAAGTATTTTCTCTTTTCAAAGGCACTGAAGACACTATTTCAGTGTTATTTTAGAGGTGTGGAGATGGCAGTATCTGCCAGCATTATCTCCAGCATTGAAGTTGATCACAAGTGAAAATCTATCAGAAAAAAATACTAGTAGAATTGATAGAATATATGACAATATAAATCTTGCTTAAGTAATATATATTTAATACATTTTCTTTCAGGAAAAGCCACTGACCAAATCTCTGCAACGAGGAGAAGACCCTCAGTTTGATCAAGTAAGGAAATTCAAATAGTACTTTATTTCTGTGACTTCCATTTCCCAGGCTATAAATTGAATATTTGGAAGGCAGTCTAGTGTCCTAATAATGCTGTCATGCCATACTGCAGAAGCAAAATCTTTCAATGTACTGTAGTAGAATTATGAATAAAAGTCTAATTTTCAAATTAGAAGGCCTTTCCATGGTTTCCAAATATAATATTTTTTTCCATAGAAACTCAATGATTTTTTTTTTCTGCATATTGGACACAAGTATTATTTCCTTGCTGTTTCCTCAGAGGTTTTGAAGCAATGGCAATGGTTTTCAGAGTAAGTCATTTCTAAAATAGGATCATGATCCCAAGTACTTCTTTAACAGGAGTTCCCTTTATGGTAAATATAGGATAAATATAAGAATTGTTGTCACTTCCATCTCTCTCAGTGTTTTTTGCATCTAGCTGTGACCCAGCACAGTGTATGTGTATGTGACAGTTCACAGTGCTGAGCCATCTCACTGTTTTAAAATTGAGCATAAATTCAACTATCAGGAATTGAATTAGATTAATTAGAGGAAATGACAGGCAGAGAAAAAGAATTAGAAACTAAAATAGAATTTATATTATTAATTAGATTTTATTTATTGAAACTTTCATAAAATTGTATTTACTAAAATGAAATTTATACCTGGTTTAAGGTTAACAAATGGATTAAGGGACAGAAGATGTGTTCAGTATTTAAAAAACTAAAATGGTAGTATGTGCACTTTTTATGTATGATAATTTATGTCCTCTTGGAAAAAGAAAAAATGTCTATAGAAAAAAATTCTAAATAAATAACCTGTTTTGATAGGAAGAAAGATTAGGAACAGAAGTACAGTTTAAAAATTTAAGTTACATTAAGGATGCCAAAACTCATTCCCAGAAAAGAGGAGGACTAAACTCAGGGTTTTCTTAATCAGCTGAGCTCTTGGCTGCTCCCCATCCTGCCTCAGCCACTGAGCTTCCTGCTGCCCTTGTCACCATTCCTTGTGCTGCCGGTGGTGCGGGAAATAATGAAACAGGGACAGAAATAAAATAGGAGAAGCTGCAGCAGAACCAACCTTGGAATCAGCAGCAGATGCCACAAGCTGTGGCTACCATGTTGGTTAGCTTAACTTTGTGGGAAGGGATAGGTATGAGTAGGGCTTCAGAACCTGAAATGAATTTGACTTGATTTATTGTGTTTTCTGGTACATGAGATGCATTGCACCAGAAGCAAAAGATATCTGTGAGACCCTGGTGGCCTTTACAAGGAATCACCTTCTAATTTGAGTTTGACAAAACATTCTTCGGAGGCTTCTTTCTGTGGAGAGTGTTCAGATCAGGAGTAACAGCAGGACTTCTGCCTTCTCCTCGGGAGCTCCCTGCCCATCTCTGCTGACCCAGGGGGGAGCCAGCAGAGAAGCCAGCTCCTGTGCACTAACTAAGCTGCTTTGTGAGTCCCCCTGGCTGCCTAATGAAAATGTTTGTGGTATTTTTGACCTTAATTTCAGATTTTAGCTTTTTTTCCCCTTCCTGTGGGGAAAAAAAAACATACATAAATGAGAAAGAATAACAAGTTAAGCAGCCCATAAGCAAACTCTGTGATAGTGCTCCTGCAGCATGTTACACAAATACATAACTTTATGCTTAATGGGTGGCCGTGATTTGATTAAATACTCATGCTTAGGCAAACTGTGTCTGCTTACGAGGATGAATTAGAAGATTTATGCTTCCTCATCATGGCAAAATAGACACAAGACTGAACAACTTCAATAAATTCCAGATGAGAGTAGTGAATGCTTTCTAGAGAGAGGCAATGGTGTATTTCCAACTATAGCAACTACTATGGATGATGAGGGAAGGAAGAAACAGATACAACCAGAAAACAAACAAAAGTGAATTGTTGGTGTCCTGCAGTCCCACCTACCTGTCAAGACTATGTGTAGAGACTTAGTAGAAAAGTATGTAACTGAGCTTGTCTTAGACTTCCTGTCAGAAGACCTTGTTAGAAATTTTCCAAACAAATTTTCAAGTCAGCTATCTGCCTCAGCCTAAGTTGTCAGCAGCATTTCTCTTTTTGGGTGTCGCATTGTTTTACTCTTGAATAGTACACCCATTTTGAGGTCTTCTAATGCTCCATGATTGGAAGATCAGAGCTGAAATGTGCCAGATGAATGTGCCTACTCCCAAGAATGTGGGTCATAACGCTCAAAATGATCTTAATTTGGCCGATTTTAATTGGAAAAAATATAGTTCACAATAGAGATTTGACAGAACTCAGCTAAATACAGAGATTAAAACAGAGCACAGAGTTTATTTTACAAATGAACTCAAATACTTAAAGCACATCCAGCTGAGGTGTAAAATGCTTAGACTTTAATTCCTAGAACCTCAAAATTCACCTGGCAAAACCCAAGAAAGACCATACATGACCTTCCAGGCATTTTTAATATAGAAGGAGGAGAGGAAAAGAGGGAAAAACTCTTTGAATAAGCCTTTTCAAGAAGCATCTAATAATTTTGTCTGTTTAAGTTTTAAGGCATCAAAAATGACACTCTTTCAAAAGAACATAATTTTCAAAGAGCAATTCTTAAGACTTCATCAAAATTCTGATAAGTGAAACGCAAGTGACCAAGTCACTAGTCACTTAAAAGAAGATTTTAGAACTAGTCACATCTTTTTTCTGTAAGTTAACAAGTAGCGAAAGTCTAGTTTAAAAACTGTATGTTTTTTGCAGGTTGACTATAGATGTGGTCAAAAACAGTCAAGGCAAAACTTTGCATTAACTTAAGTCTGACAGAAGAGAGCTTTGGGTACTCAAGTTACTCAGAATTAAATTCCACACTGAAGTTCCCCAACCACTTAAAATGATGAAAAAATTTTGTTCTTGTCTCCTAAACAGCTTTATCTCTGGCTTGCAGAGAATCAGTGTTTCTCTTCATGCCCGTTCCCCAACACCACTTTTAGGATGGTTCTCATCAACACACTGCCTAAGCATCCTGCCGTTCCAGGAATGGGGACTGAGCAGCTGTATGGATGCAATATCAGTGATTCCCATTAGGCAGATGTCATGTACCCTGCAATACTGTCATGCGGGCCCTGTCTGACTGCCCTCTGCATCGCCCTCCTCAAACTAAGAATAGTATCTTGAGCAATGCATGAACTGTGAGGCAATCTTACTCATGAGACATGCAAAACATCTCACCATTTGCCTAGCAAACTGCATTACTTGCACTGACTATATTTTGCTTTCTTAGCATGCGTTTATCTAAAGAAAATGTATACAGAAAAATATATACAGTTTTTAATATTTGTATACAGCTTTTTATATGTGTACACAGTTTTTATATACAACTTTACATATTTTTATAATATATTTTAAAACATGCTTTAGGGAATCCTGATTAGACAGCTCTAATTGCCTATTGGAAAAGAGCACTACAGTTCCATCATTAATATGCTCTCTGTCACTCTTTACAGAAATGTTATTAAAATAGTGCTTCTGAACTATGACTTAAACTTCCTATTGCAGGAAATCATAAAGTTGCAATACATGAAAAGATCAAAAGCTGGGGTTAAAAAAAAAAAAAAAAAAAAAAAAGATTAGCCAAGGAAGAGGCTTATCCTCTCCCGAGGAAACATTTTTACTAGTCTTCTCTCAGCCCCTACTAATGTATGTTCTGTTCTTGCCATAGCACATAAATGTTCTATGAATTGACTGTACTGGAAGCAGGAAAAAGGCACGGTTAAAGATTGGACCAGCAGACATTTTTCCATATAAAATACAACTGTGTGTAATGTTTTGGCCCTACTTAGACACTTTCATGGAAGTGAATACGTAACAGTGGGACTGTTAAGTTTTCCTGTGAATCTGTCCATGTGAAGTGCCTGTTGAAACAGTTGCAGCACAAACAGCAAAAGTGTGCTCATTTTTGTTCTAATACACTTTTCTTAGAAGTGCAACAGATTAGGCAACACAAATTGGAAAGCAGAAACAGTTTATATTTTATGCATTTCTGTGAGATAGGTCAAGTTAAAATAGGTAAATAAAAATATAACCATAACATGTGAAAACTACAAATATACACAGATAAAATAAGACACGAAGTAAAATACTGATGGCCAAGTGTCCCTTTTTCATAACAGCTTAAACATACTGGCTAATGTGCTTATAATAATCTGCTATGTCAGCATTCCCATCCTGCACTGTGTTTATAGATGCAGTGTGTGAATAACCACATCAGCAGCATTAGTCTCTCTTCTGTAGCACATGTAGTTGGCCCTCCCTGCCTTCCCTTTCACTGCCTATTGTGCACAGTACTTCTTTATTAGCCAAGGGGCACCTCATAGGGAAAGTATAAAAAATGGTGCTGATGGGGCCATGGCAGCTATCACCTCTGCTCAGAGATCTGCGTTGAAGCAGCATGTAAAGAACTAAATCAGAAAGCAAAATTAAGGGTAGTACATATGGAACTGAACTGGCAACATAGCAGAAATGAATGTGCTTTTATGTAAAATATTATCTCTCTAGTAAAATAACTGCAAGCATTGCAGATTTATGAGCAAGTAAGACAAAATTAGCCCTCTACAAAGATGATGGTGACGACCTGTTTTTTTAGCTCACACAACCAGGGTCATAAATGAGAACTAGTGAGTCCATCTTAAGAGTTATCAGCTTTAAGAAACTGCAGAGACATTTAACTTCACTGACCTATCAAAAATATGGCTTAGAACTGAAATGCAAATGAAATGACATCTTCATAAACACAAATTTACATATTTTTTGCATTTGAGGGTTGGCTTATTATAACTTACATATTGGAAAATATATTGGCTTCTGCAAATATATCATATGCAGAAGAAAAAATGATATGTGTCTCAAAGGGTGCAACAGCAAACAGCATTTAACCATCTTGATTAGAGTACATTTCTCCATCCCCTCCAAACTCCTATCTACAGTATTTGAAATAGGAATTTCATTAATTTTATTCCCTTAATTTTATATACTGGAGATGAAAACCTGGTCTTTTGGGGGACCATCAGAGTTTTGCTCTTGATTTCAAGGAGCAAGGATTTCATTGCAGCTTTTATATTTTCATGCACTTACATTGCTTATAACTGCATCTTTTTGTTATGGACATGCATGTAGTGGAAGTTGAATGAAGGGAAGACTTTATTGCATAGCTGTGGATGTCTTAAATATAGCTAAGACAATGTCAATCCAGTTCTGCTTTTGATAGAAAATTGGCAGAAAATGTAAAATATTTCTCCTGATGTAAATTATTTTGAATCTATGGAGTTCAGTTATTTTGAATTTGTTTTTAAAAATGATATGCGAACACTGTGCAAATGGTAGACTTGGAAAAAATAAACTACTACTATGCAAAAAAAAAAAAAAAAAATTGCCAGTCTCCCTTATTAAAAAGGCAATAAAATCGGCGTTTAACTTACATCCTAACGTGGATAGCTTAAAAAATGAAGCCAAAGTCAAGAAATTAATACAGCTGGAAGTTGAGTGCAGTTTTGAATTTATTTGCTGTTAATATAGAAATCAGCATTATTGATCTGCTGTTAGTGTAAACCTTTCTTATATTTGTATATTAACAATATCGTAAGACTTTTATGAAGGGTGCATAAATTGTAGCAAACTATGTGGGCAGAATTTCATTAAATTTACCTTTATATATTAATCCAAAATAAATATTAAGTATTTATATAAAGTATATTTAATGCACTGTGAACATAAGTTTTGAACAGCTCTGTACTTGTGCAGATTTCTTATCCTTAAAGCTATACAGTAGGTAGTTCATTTATGATGGAAGAACATGATCATTTGTACAACAAGGACATATTTGTACATCTGTGCACTCCCTTTCAGGAGCAGCACAGAGCTAGAATTCATCTCACTCCCGGATTTACTTCCAATAAATGAAAGGGTTGAGTAACCAACAGGCTGGCTAGACTTCCCTCCCTTCCTGTTCTCTGAGAGCCAGGTCTTTGCCCATTCCACCCTTCCTTCCTGTCTTAAAAATGCAATGACAGAAAGATTAAAAAAGAACTATATTGACCTTTTATCCCTGCTGAAGACACATACTGTAAAGTCAGCTGAGAAAGTATGGCATGTGGAGATTTAACAGGAGTCACTTTGACTTTTTATGGTGAGTGAAATTGTGTAGTTGAGATTTAGAGAACACCATAGAGAATGTGCAGAAGGTGCTGATTGAAGCAAGTTTCCACTTACAGTTAAACATTGTGATCTCCTAAAAGATACTTATGTTTCAGCTATTTATTTTTTATTTTAAATCTTTTCATGTTCATAAAAATACATTTTTTTCTCACAGAACTCTTGTTGCCCTTCCTGGGTTTTATAGTGTTCCCGAGCAAACCATTTTTCTTTATATCTAAAAGTTAAAAACTAGCATTATGCCAACTTCAGAAAAGCTTTTGAAAGCAATAGAGAAGTGATAGTGAGTTGATAGTGAGTAGGAGTTTACACTGACATAAACTGATTTATGCCTTTCAAGTGTTTAAGTGCCTTATGCTTGAAGGCTTTCATTTAATCTGACCTGGGCTGCTTCATAATTCTTTATGAAAGGCCTCCTGTCACTGCTGCAGGCCATCTCTTCACACCATCTTCCACAACAACTTGCTTAACATTTCAGGTAATAAAATATATTAAAAGCAGTGGATTGAAAACAGGTATATTTTTCTAAAATAGTACTTTTATAGAAGCTGACTTTTTTTACGGAGGCAGTTCATATAGCTTTTTACTTGTCTTAAGTGCTCCAAGTTTAATTTTAAGCCATAATACATGACTGCAATCAGAATAATGATACTTTAGGCTCAAAATGTTTCGTAAACTTCAGATTGCACATACCTGTAGATTAGTTAACTCATGAGGCTGAAAAACTGAAAACGTACAGGAATAAAAACCCAGCCATTTATATAAAGTAGCCATCATCCCATAAAAGTTGTCATTTAAAGCCTTGGTAGTGTCTGCTGCTGTTACTCAGCACTTTACAGAATGAAGCCCCTGAAGAGGTCAAAATCTGTAAGTCAGTAGTTCGTTCAAATTTTAAATAGGTATTACTCGCTTTTCCTAGAAAGTACTCAATTGATACGGCTGTAAACATTCAGTTACAATTCATATGTAATCCTCTCAGATATTTTCTTTCTTACTATAGCTTTTGATCTCTTCATATATTGCAACTTTATGGTTTTGCTCCAATAGAAAGTTCAAGTCATAGTTTAATCGTACTATTTTTAGTGATATTTCTGTAGTTGGTGACACAGAACATGATAATTTTGAGTAAACAGTAATGCTCTTTACCAGTATGCTACTAGAGCTGTTTGACCAGGAACTTTTCCAGAATGAGTTTTGAGCGTTTTATTGATTTGTTCACACAAGGATACATACAACCATATATATTTTGCTGTATATGTAAAGAAGTCTAGTCTAGATTAGTAGAGACATCACAGTCTAGTTGGTGAGGCTGATAGTGAGCTGCACCTGTACATTCTGTTCATTGAGGTTATTTCAAGGTTGGTTACTTTTCTCCATGTATTGTGAGCTTGAAGAGGGGCAGGAAGCAGTCAGATACAACCTGCAAGACAGCATTTCTGGTCCATCACTTTTCCTTTCCTTATAATGTGCTTCAAACCATGGTTGTTAACATTATATAATGAAAATGGGTCTAACCACTGAATGAATCCTTCAAAAAAAAATAAAGACAAGGACGTTTGAACACATTTTGATTCATTGTGTTTTCTCCGTAGGTAATCAGCTCAATGAGCTCCCTTTCCGAATATTGCCTACCCTCTATTCTGCGCACTTTGTTTGATTGGTATAAAAGACAAAATGGCATAGAAGATGAATCTCATGAGTACAGACCAAGAACAAGCACTAAATCCAAAAGGTATAATTTTGAATATGTATGCATGCATTATTGATGGATTTCAAGATTAAATGTTTTATGTTTCACTCATCAGCTTTTGTACCATTCTAGTTGTCTGAATGTCATTCACACCTTTCTCTGCATGTTTTGGGAACTCTCCTCTTGGCTTTACCTGGGTGGAGTGCAGCAATCACGGATTTAAAATTATGCTCCTCTTAGTTCAAATATTGTTTCTGACTGCCATTTTTGATGTCATAGTGTCATTTAAGTAGTGGTTTCTAAAACTGTTTCTGTCAGCTTTATTTAGGCAATAATTTTCTGATGCTTGGAAGGATGTATTTTAGTACAGCATTCTGGTTAGTGCCAGAATTTTGTATACAGCTATCCTCAATCCAAAAATTGTACATCAGTTAAAGAAGGAGCTTTATGATACTTGACTTACTTAAGTCTTACAACAAAAAGAAAAAGCCACACAGACAAATGTCTTAATTTCTTTCAATAGCAGTGATTACTCAGTGCCAAGGCAACAGCTAGTGTTGGTTTACACTGAGGTCAGAACACTTACTACAGGTATGGTCTTCTAACTTACACTTTCTCTGAATACTTCAGTATTATCTTTACACACGTGCAATGAAACAGGATGAGAATCAACACCAGCAGACCTGCTCTTTGGAAATGCATTGGCAATTCCCTACATTAGAATCCCAATATGTCAAGAAAACAGCTGCTGGAATGAAAGGATAGGAACTAAGTTTTAAATACCTACAAGATGAGCATCTACCTCAACCAGACTCTCGAAGCTCTCTTTGTGGTCGGGGAAGTCTGTTACATGTCTGCTTTTAAAGGGGATGAATCCTGACCTGAAAGTGCCTCTTTCCCTCCACTGACCATTACAGGAGCCTGTTGCAGGGAGACCAGCTCAGATACAGGTATCTTCAGGAACACCAGTGAAATTCTCATTGCAAGTGAAACAGGGTCACTCTGTCCATTAAAAGTGTTAAAAAAGTACATTATCACCATCTCTTTCTCTGAGTATATGAAACAAAGAACACCAAAATGAAAAGAATTTACTTTGTCATTGATCAAGCTGAGTTCTTAAATGTGTGCTTAATTATAAGTACAGTTGTACAGTTGTAATCAATGAAGTACTCATGTGCGTAAGAATTGGACTGGAATCTGTAGTTTCTTCAAAAGTCTTCCTGAAATCCATGGTAGCTTTGCCTTGCCAAGACAGCAGGCCTGGCCCTTTAAGCTTTCATTTTACAAAATGGATTGTTCGTTTTCATGCCAGCTTTTCAGTGTACTTTGAAACTGTGAATGGGTGATCCAAATAGATATTACTTGTATTGCCTCAAACATTTATTTCTCAGTCTCAGTGAACACCTGGAATGAATTTTAACAGCTTATAAATGATGCCAGAGCTAAAAAATAACGCTGGAACAGCTTTTAAATGAGTATGTAGCTTGTTTATGAATTCTCCACAGCTACTTTTATCACAGTTTTTAGAATCCAACATTTTCAAACCTGATTTTGATAGCACAAAATATTTTATTCTATTTACCTTCAGAATGCCATCAGCAGTAAAATTGAAATGTAAAATCCATTTGTTAAAATATAGAATCAGAATTACTGTCTTTCCAAGATGGAAAAAAAAATGAGGGAAGAAATGAAGAGTGGCATTTCAAGATCTGAAAATTGGTGAACGTAACAAGCTAGATTTGTTCTATTTTTCTCGGATTTTAAGAGTATATCAGTACATTACTGTCTGGAATGCTGGACTACAATTTGATTAGTAAAATTATCCACTGTCATCTGTATTTGTGTAACTGAAAAAAAGCATATAGTATAAGTCATGACACATCTCATAATACTGTTTCCTTTTTTTGTTTATTTTTACAGTGATGAACAGCAGAGGGACTATTTAATGGAAAGAAGAGATCTGGCTATTGATTTTATTTTTTCTTTAGTATTAATAGAAGTTTTGAAACAGGTATGGTGCAAATAATGAATGATACTACAGAATATTTTGTTTACAGCCTAATTTCAAGAATCTTACTTGTTTCTATTTCCATCTTAAAGAAGATAATAAAAACATGAGCGCTAACCTGCCTATTCGTTTATTGTTGTTCTTTCTTGCACATATAGGAACACTCTGTGTTCACACAGATTTCACTTTGCCAAGTTTTTCGAGTTGGACTATTTATGCTCAACTAAGTAAACTTTAAATAGCTAGCTCATTTCAGTTATTTTATTAGCTAGCTGCTACCAATTTCAGCTGGTATAATATTTGTGTAGGGAAGATCGCCAGAAGTAATACTAGCACTAAAATATGCATCTAGAAGATTAATATATATATTAAGTAATTAATATATAAGTATATCAGTTATGTTTTATTTTGTATTTTCAGATTCCTCTTCATCCTGTAATAGACAGTTTGGTACATGATGTTATTAACTTGGCTTTCAAGCACTTTAAATATAAAGAAGGGTAAGGATCTTTTTATATAAAAATACTGTGAAAAAAAAATACTTGCCAAATAGTTTACTTAATGTAATGGTCTAAGCAGCCTGCTTTCTCAGACATCTGACAAACAAAATTCTTTCTTATTTCATGCTAGGTACCTTGGTCCTAACACTGGAAATATGCATATTGTTGCAGATTTGTATGCAGAAGTGATAGGTGTTCTAGCTCAAGCAAAGTAAGTGTAATTTAATACCTTACCTAAAGAATATCTCAGATTTTTTACTTGGTCAGCCTATGGTTACTTTCTCAAAAGAATGTATAAAAATGAATTACAAGTCACCTCTTCACTGAGCTGTTCCAGAGCAGAGAAGCTGAGGAAATCACACACTTTCTCCATCTAGTCAAATGATTCTGAATAAATTAAACCAGGCCACAACAGCATTATTTTACTTGTCTCATTGGCCTGATCTGTAGAAAGCCGCAATGGTTGAAGAGACCTATTTCAATTAATCTTTTTTTTTTTTTGTATATGTTTTTTTTTTCTCTTAGCACACCTAAAAATGACCATACTCCACTTTAGCAACATTTTAAAATTTTTTGGCAATTATTTCATTTTAAAATTTAATGCAGCTACTTCTGAATCCCTATTCCTGCATTTTTTTACGGTGAATGGTAATACATTATAGAGTCCAATCTTGAATTTTCAGGAAGCAGATAGATGCAGTACACATGAACAGTTATATTTGCTCTCTCTGTGACAATAGATGATTTTTTTCTCCTCCTTCAGTTCTGAAAGGGCCTAGCTAAGATATTCCTACCCATGTAAGTTTTCTTCCTGCCAACCTTCTTCCTTCTACCCCAGTGTATTCCCTATTAATCAGAGGTGTTAACAATGTTACCTGCTACACCTGCCCAGAAAAATGATATTCTTTTCATATTATCAGGGACAGGAGGTCCTGTTGGCTGACCTTTCTATATGGCATTCCAATGAGTAAAGTGTCTCAAAAGACATTGAAACAGGGACGCTAACCTTCCCCCTGCATTTGTATCTCATGCTTAAGGGATATTGCAGTGGCTACCTGGAAGAACTGAGGGCTTTAATGACCTGTGTGAAAGATACAGTTATTCAAAGGGATGAAGATCAGGCTGTACACCTTTTTCTTTTCTTGAGTTTATTGTGTTTGGGAAGTAGTTCACTCATACCATGAGAAGAAAAAGGACACTTCCAACAACTCATGCTGTCAACTTGACCCAACGTTTATGTGCGCCAGCAAAATAGTATTTGTTCAGTTTTGGCTGTAACAATGCAGGATGTTAATAACGGTGTGCCAAATGAGGAAGCAGTGAAAAAATACTGGCAATGTGAGAGGGAATTCTTGAGGGCTGTGTTAATATGTAGACTTCACACAAAAATAAATTATTTGCATTTTGACTCAAAAGACACTTTACAATGAAAGCTTTTTTTTTTCCATTTACATACCTTCCAATGCATTTCAAATATTTGTATACTATTGTAACTACCAAATACAATTTCATAGATTTCCTGCTGTAAAGAAGAAATTCATGGCTGAGTTAAAAGAACTAAGGCATAAAGAACAGAGCCCATATGTGGTTCAAAGCATTATCAGTCTTATAATGGGAATGAAATTTTTTCGCATTAAGATGTATCCTGTGGAGGACTTTGAAGCTTCTCTTCAGTTTATGCAGGTAAAATTCTTAAGAATAGAACTGTGGTTTTCAGATGTCTTAAACTGAGCTCGTCTTTGTCTTTAATACTTTGGATGACATCCCACATGTCATTCCTACGTAAATAAATGTGAAATTGCTTTCTACTTATTCTGGCCTTCAACACTCCAATTTCCCTTCTGATGAACATTCTAACTTCTCATCAGCCTTGCACCCCAAGTTCCCATATGCCTGCTGGCATAAAGAGTTTTGGTTCTGTAAACCCCAACCCTTCAAGCCTGGCCTCCCACAGCTTTTTACTTTCTCTGCTATGAACTGCCCTGCGTGTGCAGGGGGGGTTGGACTAGATGACCTCTAGAGGTCCCTTCCAACCTTAGGCATTCTATGATTCTATGATTCTATGAACTGCAGGCTGAAATTTGTGATGGTTTGAACCACTGGTTTCTTCCCTCACGCAGCAGAGCTCTACATTGACTCTTAATTTGAAATGCATCCAGCGATATTACTTTTCTCAAAATATTTAGCATTCCTGACCTTGAGTATCATACCAGAAAATTAAGTTCCTTTTCTCTCCTATTTAGCTCCCAGAGCACTATATAAAACAGTGTTGTGGGTTGTTATTCCCACTCCTGAACATAAACACTGGCAAGGTTTGAATTGAGCCCCTGAGTCCATCTCCCTTCTGTGCCCCAAAGCAACAACTTGCACAGCTGGATTAAGCAGCGAGTTTCGGAACCCTTGCTCTGTATCAGGAGTTATGTCTTGCTCTGCACTTGCTGGAGAATGCAAATTTAGAATTTAAGACACAAATCAAAAGAAATGTTTTCTGTGGGATTTTCAAGATAAAAATAGACACTAACACATGATGCGTTCAGCAAATATTTGGATGTCTCTCTTTTTTCCAGCTGATATGCTATTTATGTTTCTCTTTTTTGTTTTGTTTTGCTTTAGGAATGTGCACATTATTTCCTTGAAGTTAAAGACAAAGATATCAAGCATGCATTGGCAGGACTGTTTGTTGAAATTCTTGTCCCTGTAGCTGCTGTGAGTTTATTTTTTGTGTTGTTTGCATAATTTCATTAAATTAGATAAAGCAGATTGTGAAATAATGAGTTATTAACACAAAGTTTTCTTTTAGGCTGTGAAAAATGAAGTGAATGTCCCCTGCCTGAGGAACTTTGTTGAAAGTCTGTATGATACAACACTTGAACTTTCTTCACGAAAGAAGCACTCACTGGTTAGTTACCCCCAGAAACAGAGGCTAAAATTCTTCATCAGAAATCTCTGAGCGAGACTCTGGGGAAATTCTCCAAATTAGTTGCAAAACTTCTTTCTATGTTTAGCTTCATAACTAATATACTTCTTTTTCCAAAAAAAGGTTATTGTGTTTACAAAAATAACCTCATCTAACTTATTCATAACATACTCTAACTCAGTCTGAATCAAACAGATGTTTTCAGCTTTTGGGTTTATGATTATTAAATGTCTGTATTTTCCTATAATTATTGTGTATAACCATTAGGAGAGGAGGAGAAAGAAAAGAGTTCATGGCTTGTCATGCAAGAACAAATGAGGCATGTGGGAACAACTCTTTCACGGGACTTAAATAATACGTTGTAGGGACTTAAATATGTATAACACATGCCCTTTTAAATCAGCAGCTTGGCTACTGTGCTGCTCTCTATTTCATCTTTTCTTGCAAGATGAACAGTGGCACAGCAGTATATTTTTGGAAGCATGAGTTGATTTGAATTAAATGAAGATCTGAGTCAGTTTGACGCTGGCCGCCTTAAGCATTCTGCCTTTCCAACTGGGTCAGCGCACGTCAGTGCTGTGGCGTTAGCTAATCTGTTTTGAAGTCTTGGACCTTTTTTGTAAAGAAAGTTATTGTTCATCCTTCCCACTTCTATGGGAAAGTCGAAAAGACTTCCCTGTTCCCAGCTGGCAGATGCCAGTCAGTCCCTAGTAAAAAAGTGAACCTTTTTGGGGATTGCAAAAGCGAGCGCGTTGTTGCATCAGCCCCTGCTCAGTTCCAAGGGAGAGGCAGAACATTCTCCTGGGGAGAAGTCCTGATCCGCTCTGAATTAGTGGGAGATCAGGGTTGGATTTGCAATTTCACTTTTGTATTTATGTGGCTACATTCCACTATGCTAACCTGATAAAACGTTGTTGAAACTATAGCAGACGGTTTTTACCCTCGATAGAACTTTCTGGAACTTGTGGCTCTGCTCCCTAGAGCCCATACTGCGCACTTGAGAAAGGACTGCACCGCTGCGACCCGTGTGTGACGGTTTGTCTGCACAGACCGCACCAGCACCTACATAGTTAAAAGTGAATAGATTCCTGTGAGGGAGTGATTAGAAAGGCAAACATTGCAAGGAGGAGGAGGGGAAAGGCAAACAGCTGGCAGGAATAGCTGCAGTGCATATTTTGAGGCTTCCTGGGAGAAAGCACACTCTGAAGAGGACCTTCCATGCCAGGATCAGTTCTGTGAATCGTTCACTGTGCAACCAGGAGGGGGGCCACTCATCTTACCTCATTTTTTCTATCTAAAACCTGTTGAAAGTCTGATCTAGTGTCTTGAGTCTCTCTTGATAGGGAAAAGAATTAGGAACCTCAAGAGATGTTCTGTCCCGAGGCTCTGTCTTAGGATGAGGTGTATCTCTCTTGGGATGTTGCTAAACTCTGTAACTTGTCTGTCAAATATTCAGCTATGATAGTCATAATATTCACCTGGCAAGAAATCCTTCTGTAAGAAAGTTGAATTATCTTTTGGCTTATGTATTCTTTTGCATTAATTTGCACCTTTTTTAATTAATAATTTTGAAGTCCTGATTGGGTACATTAATATGAGAACAGAAACAAAAAAAAAAACAGCAAAAACAGCAAAATCAGTTTCAAAATTAATAGGTACTTTTTAGCTTGATTTTTTTAGCCCAACATTTGCAAGATGAGTATCAATCCAAGCTGAGTGTTGGCAGTCTTCCACTATTTGAACTTCTACTTGCTCCTTTGCCTCTTTTTACTTCCTGGTTCACAAGATGTCCCACCAGCAAATCTAGACACTGCCTGTAATTAAATACACTTTATGGTGTTGGATACATCTGCAAATAAAAGTCATGATTGCAAATTTTGAAGTATATTATGATATTTGAGTATATACAAGTCCCAGTAATCTGTGTGGGTCTTGTTATTGTATTACAGGATACTTATTTCCATGCAGTCCTTCTGAGTTCACTGACAGAAATTAGCCTTGTCAGACTATAAAGTTATGACCCATCTGTTTGTTAAACTGCTGTAGACAGACTTTTCATTCACCCATAAAATATATCTGTAACTGTTTCAGAGAAATGTTCCTTTTAAATTGTACTACTTAATGATATGTTTATAGAGGCTAATAGTATTGCACAAAATGGAGGAGTTGAAGCTTTAAATTTACAGTTCTCTGAAATTAGTTTAATGTTGTGTTGACATGCAAATAATATGGTATCTTCATCTATTTGCTGTTTAGGCTTTATATCCTTTGGTAACATGCCTGCTTTGTGTCAGTCAGAAGCAATTCTTTCTAAACAGATGGCATGTTTTCCTCAACAACTGCCTCTCCAATCTCAAGGTTAGTATCTTCTGTTTCTAATACGATATTAAAACTTTATTTAGTACACAGTGTGCACTATTGATCTCTTGTGAATCCATTTTGAGGATATTGTGCTGGATTATTGATATTACCTAATTCCATCCATAATTTTATTCTGTGATGCTACAAATTGTTTAGGTGTTCAGGTTTTGTCAATGGCAACTACCACAACAAAAAACATATTCTTCTAACCTAGTTCGAGTATCTCCTGTTTTTCTTAATTATAATAAGCCTGAGTCAAACAGCTGCAGAACAGTCAGCTGACTTACTGACAAAAGTTGATAGCTTGAGAGACAAACCAACACCCAATCAAACACTAACCTGACTTTTTTCTTTCCCACGAAGACCATCTGAAACAGAGCCCTTGTTGCACCTCTGGCTGCATGTGGCTCATTGCAGCAGTGTCTCTAACACTAGCAGAATTCTGCAATGATGGAATTAGAGATGAGGTTTTCTTTTCAGAGTCAAAATAGCTTGGCTTCAGATGGAGACTTTAAATCATAACATATTTAATTTACACTGAAGTTGCATTTAGTTCCTTTGTTAACTTAAATACTAGTAGAAAAAAATAGGTCAGAAGCATAAGCATCCCACAGCTTCAAGATTAGGATATTAAGGAGCTGTGAGGGGATATCTTTTTGGGGTTTCATTACAAAAGCTATAAACCTCTGCATCCATTAAAAGTGAATGTGCAGCATTTTCTTTTCTAATTTGTACTTAAAGTTTATTCTTACATTATATTATTTCTTCTAGAATAAAGACCCCAAAATGGCTCGAGTTGCACTGGAATCTCTGTACAGACTACTATGGGTTTACATGATCAGAATTAAATGTGAAAGCAACACAGCTACCCAAAGGTAAAAAGTACTCTATTTGTAACCATAATCAGGCCTTGTAGACTGGATGTTGCCAGTGAAGACATGGTAATGTAGTAACGAAATCTAATAGAACAAAATGCCATGCTATCTTTTCATTTCAAAGAAAATATATGCTAGATTTTCTAAATGGGAAATATTTCTAACATATTTCATAATAATTGAATAAGCTCCCTCTACTAAAATCACTGCCATGACCAGAAATGTGCCTGATGCCTTTTTTCCCTCTTTTACAGTCGGCTTATTACTATTGTCACAACGCTTTTCCCAAAAGGGTCCCGTGGTGTTGTGCCAAGAGATATGCCTCTTAACATCTTTGTGAAGATAATACAATTTATTGCACAGGTATGCGAGATCCATGTGTATGCATTTCCAAATAATGAATAATATGTTTTCAAATTAATGAATCAATAAACTTCTTTTGCAATCCCAGTGTCAGTATCTAGGCAAGGATGAAATTAAGTATTGAGTTGTCGTAATCTTCCTTTGATCAAATAAATAAAAATGCTTGCAGTTCAATTCAGGTGCACTTTTTTGTCATTTTTACAGTTGCCAACAAGTCACAAAATACATTTTTTGCCTAGCTCTGTGGATAAAGGTAAAAATAATGAGCCATATTTTGTCGTGATTCTGGAATCAGTCATCCTATATGTGACAAGGAAGTTTTACTGCCTTTAAAACACTAATTCATAAGAAAGCCAAGTTCAGCATGCTATAGATACACAGAGTTTTCACTAGGACAAAAGACAATTACTAACAAAAACTGTCCTTCAGTGCTGGAAATTTCATCTCTTATTACTTCAATTCAGAAAACATACCCATTGAGCAGAAGCACTTAAGCACATACTTAAAGATAAAGTCTCAGAATAGGAATGAATTCAACAGATGCCTAAATTCTTCCCTGAGCTGCACCATCTGTGAATAAACTCCTTTTATATAAAATAATATGTTAGTAACATAATTACGGTAGCTAAATGAAATAATCAAAAGCCTTATTTCCAAAATGGCTCGTTTTCTATTTAAATAATACGAATTAAGTAGCCAGAATTTCAGAATTTGTCAACATACAGCAGTGTTGAAAGCTTAGATCTGATGATATGTTCTGCATAAATCTGAAAATCTGACTCTCCATGCATTTAAATGAATCCTGATCAAACGTTTTTCAACATTGTATTGCCTTAAAAATAATAATGGCAAATATGAGCAGCACTACAATGATATACATTTTTTTTTCTGTTTTAGGAACGTTTAGATTTTGCAATGAAAGAAATTATCTTTGATTTTCTTTGTGTTGGAAAACCAGCAAAAGCTTTCAGTCTCAACCCTGAGGTATGTTATACATTAGAAGGGATTTTTTGAGCTTGTATATGTTGCATTGTGCAGTGTTTGCTTTCTGGTTACATCCCAAGCATTTACCTTTTACCACTTTTAAGGCAAAATCTTGAAATTCATGTAATGGTGAAATTAATCTGTGGACTTTCATTTGTGAAATGTCACATTGTAGATGCAAAATGAAAAAGCCAGAAAGAAATAAACATATGGGTAACAATATCTCCTTATCACTCTGCTGTTGGTATATTAATGCCTTAACATATCTTAAATGTAAAAATAAGTTTCTTTAACAGTCTTTTACTAAAAAAAGAACTGAAGGTGACAAAAGAAAATTCTGGTAAAGTGAGTGTTACAAATTTGACCATGTAAGTTACTGCTATTTTTAGTTTTCTGTGAGTCATCTTTCTGGTACTTTCCCCAGAGAAATCAAATAGCAGAAATTTGAGGAACTAAAAAACAAGAAAACAATTGAAATTCTTTCATATATTTCATATGTCCATGTATCTTGTAGTTTTGCACAATCAGATCCAACCACTAGCTGTTAAAAATAAAATGAATTGCCTTATTCATAAAAATTCTATACTAAAAAAAAAAATTGTAAAAGGAGATTAATTTTTTATTGTTGAAATGAGTAAAAATAAAAGGCAGACTTAGTTTACTAAGCACAGCTCTCATCTTTATTCAACAGCACAATAAAAAAAGAACTACAGATTCTGAACAAGCAGCTCACAAGTTCTAGGATGTATTCACTGGCGGTATTAGTTGAGGATGACCCTGTTGCCTGCAAAGCTGCTTGTACGTTAGCATTAAATGAAGCAGAGCTTGCAGGGAATGGACATAGTAATTTTTTGCTTCTTGATGAATTTGAACTTTTACTCTTTTTTCTTTGTCAAAAGCAATTGAAGTTCCAGGACAAAGAAATAGTAGGGCTATTTTTGAATGCGCCTAGATTTCAACGCTCTAGATAAAATATCCATAATCTATTTAAATCTACCTCAAATAGGCTATCAGCAGGACAGCCCCTCAATTTTTTGAATACACTACCAGGATGTAGGAAACTTTTTTGTTACTTAATTTTAGTGCAAAGACTGTGCTTTTTCCTCTGGTGAATTTTCTGAATACACTGAGTTAACTTGGTCTCATCTTCCTGATGTTTCCATGTTGCAGTTTTGGCCTGAAGCACCATTCCAGATTTTTTGCATAGCATAGTCTAACTTGAGAGTTTTTGAGACAATAATTGATATTTTTTCTTAATGACCATTTAAGAAATTTATGCTTAGCTCCAGCCCTGCTTGAGACATTTTATTAAACTCCAGTTCAAATAACACTGGAGACATACAGTCTGTATGTTTTATAGTGTAACTAAAAAGACTGTTCTCATTAAAATACTTAGAAATAAATCTGTTCATAATGCAGGTAAGAATTCACAAGTCATTTTGGGTACCATTCACACAATATTTCAGACTAGATGTTTTCAAAGTACAGAAAAATGCAAACAAGCACACACTCAAAATTGCAGCACGTTTTAAGTATATCAATAGAGTACAATTATTTGGTTATGATACTCATTCATCTTCTGAACTTTGCAGAGAATGAATATTGGTCTGAGGGCTTTCTTGGTAATTGCTGATAGCTTGCAGCAAAAAGATGGTGAACCTCCGATGCCAGTGACTGGAGCTGTCCTTCCCTCTGGAAACACTCTCAGAGTGAAGAAAACCTATTTGAGCAAAACTCTTACAGAGGAGGAAGCTAAAATGATAGGTCAGTAATAGAATTGTCTGTTACTAAGACAAGTATGAATGGGTAAGTTTCTTCAGTAGCTGATCAGCTGATCATTTAATATCATTGGGGCTTTTTTTATTGTAAAATTTTATTGTACTGTTCATTTTAATGAAAGACATTGTATTTCCATTTTTTTCCTGTTTTCCTCTCTTTTTTTTCTTATTGGAAATAATTTTTAGGAAAAATACTCAGATACAACTGCAGTTGCAACCCCATGTTGAGTGATATTAAGATAGTACACAGCATTTGCTTCTTTTAGTGCTGAATATCTGTGTTCATAAATATTCTTCTTTTCTAGCAACTTAATGTCTGTGGTCAAAACATATAATTCGAGAAACAGCAAAGTTTCCTTTTGTATCCCCATTTTAATTGTTATATCTCTCATAACAGTGAAACATTCAAAGTGGCCAAAAAAATAGTAAAACTGAACTAAAGCATGACTAAAATGCCTAAGTTAAAAGCACATTAGCTGAGGTATGGTCCATGTAGAGATAGAATCCCATGCTGAGGGGAAAGGATTTCTGTATCATACAGTGAAGGTGCCTATTTTCACTGACTATAGAGAGAGACAATTTGATTACCTCAAAGTTGTATGAATAGGTCTGCATATTTCTATACCATTGATAAAGAGCTGTGTTTTACTGTTGACAGATGGGAGTAAGAACTTTATTAGGTATAATAGATGTTTGCAGTATTGAATTCTTACAGTGTATTATAAATTTCTTTTGAGTTCAGTTTGAAGTTTAAACTTACATTGTCTTTCTCAAATAGAAGAAAAGTGACTGGAGAAGCCCTTATTAAAAATATGTCATTCAGTGTTAATATCTAAAATTTCAGATTCTTTGTAAGCTTTACTCTTTAAATAAGGAAAAAGATAATTAATTCTTTTTTTTTGAAATAATATTTGATTTCCATCTGTTAATGTAAAGCTGCATAAGTCTAATACTGTACTTCATATTAAAATGTGCAGCATTTTAGAACTTTTCTTAAGGAAACAGTGCATATATAAATTGGTTTACTCTTAGAATAAAGATTTGTTTTTTTGAGGGTCGTATAATCTATCTCTGAATCAGAGTATTTTTACTAGGGAAATAGGTTATATCATACATAAAATATATCTTTTTAACTCATGCAGCATGATTTGATTAAGCAGCTTTCTTCTTCAAAACATATGTCTCTATAAAGGTCCCAAATTATACAAAAATGCATATTATTGCAGGAATGTCATTATATTATTCTCAAGTAAGAAAAGCTGTGGACAACATACTCAGACATCTTGACAAGGAAGTGGGACGCTGCATGATGCTAACCAACATCCAGATGCTTAACAAAGAACCTGAGGACATGATCACGTGAGTGCTAAAGAACAGTAAATCTTTTATATTAGTGTAGAATTTTTTCTTTATTTCAGTGTATCTTGAGTCATCAGAGAACAGTAAATGAGAGGAACACATAGCTAATGTATATGTTGAAGACTTCTCAAGCTGTGTATGACAAGTTGGGTGTACTTGTCTGCATGTTGCAATGGTTGGGATTGCACCAACTCTCTTGAGGTAGCCAAGATTACATGTGAATCTTAGGAACGCATAGATGGCAGAGGAAATCAAAAGCCTAGAGTGGAAAGCCTATTATCAGCTTATGCTGAGAACACTGCTTCAGGGCACCTTTCCATTGCTGAACTTCAAAACAAATGGAATAAAATCTGTAAATCCCAGTTAAATAGTCTTTCAGATTTTCCGTTAATATTCATGCCTGTAATCAAAATAAAGCCCAGATCATGCGTGATAACAGGCTCACATTTCAGAAGTGCCTCACTGGAACACAATCAAACCAGAATGCTTTTCAAGCAGTGTTCAGCAGCAGTGTTTTCCTACTCTCATCCAAAATGATTAATGAAGGAAGTTTCCTGGAGAGAAGCCTCTGGGGAGGTGGGTTTCTGGCAGTCCTAAGAGAGAAAGACGTTCACAGAGACATGCAGGGAACCCAGTGTAGAGACCTCAGTGCTAGGAGAACTAGTATCGCTTCCCTGTTTGACCTGGCACTTGTATTTCAGGAGAAGCAGTCCCTGGCAAAGAGTTAGAGGCGCAAAGAAAAAAAACTATTTTGAGACCTTTCCTTTCCTTTTTTCCTTTTTTTTTTTTTTTCATACACTGCTAGAACTTGCTGGAAATGAAGTGAAAGGTAGACGAGAGTCCACTGGCCAAATTCAGCTACAGCTGATGTAGCCTTTGTGTCTTATTGCCTTCAGTCCTTCTGCTTGTTGCTGTGACTCTGTAGAGGATGTGCAAACTCTTCAGGTCTTCAGTTTTGTCTTATGTAATTCATATCAAATGCCAACATTACTATTTAGAAATACTCTATATTTTTTCCTACAAAACTATACAGAACACAATACAATAGTTACAGCCATTTTTCATTAGCTTTTTGGGTATTCAGATTTTCTAGGAAAAAAAGGAGTTTTGAAGTTCACATTTTATTTCCAAAAATAATTGTATAGTGAGACCCTGAGCATTTAGACAAGCAGCATACTTGATCTCAGCTGTAAATATCCTTTCTGTGATTTTTCATCATCAAGCCTAAGTGCTGTTTATTTTTAAAGGCAGTGAAAAGTAGAGTTGTAAAATTTAAATTTTAGGAAGTCTTACGCTTTGCTGTTGTTTGTCAGAGACATTGTAAGGCTGGAAGATCTTAGCATCTAAGCTACTGTATTTTTGTCATGCATGTTATACCCAGA
The DNA here is from genome assembly GCA_034781795.1 of Crypturellus tataupa. Taxonomy (NCBI): domain Eukaryota; kingdom Metazoa; phylum Chordata; class Aves; order Tinamiformes; family Tinamidae; genus Crypturellus; species Crypturellus tataupa. Next base: position 1,748,437 of record JAWLRI010000837.1, on the reverse strand, counting down.
TTAGCTGTAATGTACCCTTAAAGGGGAAAACACACTACAATAAGTTTTTACTTATTCTTCAAAAAAAAAATAGATACTTAATTATTGGTCTTAATCTAAAACCTTGCCAACTCATGGATAACATTGTTAGCTGTTGTCTAATGACTTTGCAACCCTTATAAAAGTGCAATTATGCAAAAGTATGCAATAAATATAAAAGCTTTTTTTAGTGTAATTGCTCACTTTATGCACTTTGTTCTTCACTAGAGTTACATATATTTTGTTCATAGTGATTTTAACAAATAGCTACATTTACCTGTCCTTTGAAGTTATGACTTTAATAATATTTTATACTGCTAATGTCACCCTATAAACTATTTTAATTATACTTTTCCTAGCAAAAAATATATAGATCAGGAGGAAGTAGTGAGGCAGGGAATTGTCTTTTTGAAAACAAACAGATTTGGGGATTTTCTTTGGCATTTTTAGATGTACTCCTGCATTTAATGACTGATCCTATAAACATTTATGGTTGATGTAGTAAATGCTCCTGTGAAGTTCTGCTGAGATACCAACCAATGAATGTCCTGGGCATCATCCAGTGGGCTGTGAATTTCAATCCTACTTGTAATGAGATTCCAATAGATAAAACATTTCCTAACATACAGCCTGTTCTTAAAAGTACCTCAGAGATTTTTGCTGACAATATCCATCTGATCCATCTGAAATGTCATAGCACTGGGATGGAAACACAAACTTCCAGCCAACTGCAGCTGCCAGCACCTGCATCCACACGTCGTGCTGAACCCTACAAGGCAGCGGACACTGCATGTGCAGGGCTGGAGGCTCTGTGGAGATGGAAACTGGAACCTCAGATTTCCATCTTCTCCTGCTCATCCTCTGACAGCTGATAAGGCACAAAACACCCACAGATTTTATATTTATAAATAATTACTCATTTGCCTTTGTAACAGTTTACTCTGGTTGTTATTTTTACTTGCCTTCTTATTAAGTGCACAAACTATTTACTCTTCCCAGGGACTCGTAATAAGGAATTAATTGCCAGTGCAGTTTCTAATATGAGGTTTCCCTATTTTGCTGAAATTAGAAATTCTGAAAATTTCACTTTCCCCTAGAATTTCTGGAAGTTCACTTTCAGCAAGAAATATTCACCTGTTTTTCTGCAGATAATAAATTATAGCATTTTGATTTTACAATTCTAAAAATGTATTTCACAGTAGTTATTAATGCAACTAATATCTGCATTAGTGATGATACTTTAAAGGAGTTCGTTTAGAACCAAATCCTCAGATCAGATGTTATGTTTTACTCTTTTTCAGGTCAATTGCTCACTCATTCTTTCAGAAATATTTTATTTTAGGATATAGGATAAATGTACAGTCATTTAGAGATAACTCATTAGGAAAATAGTTTCTCATTGTGCAACTTAAGTCAATAGATTAAAATCAAGTAATCGTATTGCATTATTAATGTAATACAAGATGATAAATATATAAGGATCTTCTGAGAAAGAGTAGTTAATCTTTGAATTAACTATTAAAGTTAGCTTTGTCAGCTACTTTTTGCAGAGCTAAGGACTCCAAGTCTAGTCTGTGGCTGTGCAGGATTCTGTTCTCACCCAGTTCCTTAGGCTGCGGGAGCCGTTGAGCCCTTCTCCAGACAAGAGCAGCCTTGGGGCTGCTGAGGCGTGTTCTGACTGTTGGTGGTTGCCAAAGAGGTGCTATCTCAGCCAGGCATCGGCAGACACGCTCTGACCGTACCTGCCTCTGGACTGTGCTCTGTCTCGGGGTAATAACGGGTTGCTGTGGAGTTCCCACATGTCCATGTCCTGTTGAAGGCAGCAGTCTGGCTCTTCAGGCTGTTGTTTGGGCATCTCATAAATCTGTCACTTGCTAATGCAAATGATGAGCTATAGCTGCACTGTGGTGGGGAACCCCCAGGAGGTTTCCTTATTGCCTGATTTGAAGCTTACTGATCTTGATAGAAGGATCATTCTCCATTTTAAATGTATACTACTGTATCTTCCAATTCCTTTCAGATATAAATGAACCAGTAGTAATGGATTTTTTTTTGAATACTGTATAAATATTACACGAGACATGTCAAAATCAGAATCTTTTATTCAACAGCTATTCCCTTCTTATTGCATCATTAGCGTTTAGCTTTTAGTCCTGAGGTTCTTACCAGGCATCTGGCACTCCACTCGGTAAAATTGAATTATATTATCAAACTCTTTTCTGAAAAACTGTTTGTTGATCCGTTAACTTAGTTACTTGTTAAGCTTAGCGAAAATTTAATGATCCATAAATTCTGCTTTAAATTTTCAGAGGTGAAAGAAAACCGAAAATTGATCTATTCAGAACATGTGTTGCTGCTATTCCTCGATTGCTTCCTGATGGAATGTCAAAACTTGAGTTGATCGACTTGCTGGCAAGGTAAGCGGCTTAAAATTGTGTGGCTGCTTGAGGGGAGGAGATAAAAAAGGGAGCTGCTCTATGTGTAACTACTATGTGCAACGTACTATTAATGCATAAGACATTCTTCTGTTTCGTCTGAAAACAAACATTATTTCTTCATAATATTCAGTTTATTGCTATTTTTATTACCACAGCACATTAATTAACAGAAGAAAGCAAATGCAATAGAGAAACAGACACATGTTCATTTTTGATTTATGATCCGTCACGTCTGTTTGGTAAAACAAAAGCTCTAGATGTGGTATCTTTCCAAACACATTTTTACTGATAATAATTATTTTTTTAAAAGAATACAATCATTTTTTTGATTGTAAGACAGAAGGTAAATAAAATGGTAAGGAAGATGGTCTACCGTACATGGCAACTAAAGCACAGCTAGGTTTTAGGATGTCAGATCAGTGCAAATTATTATGATGACAAATAATAGTCAATAGAGAAAACTCTGTTGTGTCTCAACTCTAGTATCCAAGTACTATAGTCCAAGAATGCCAACATTAGGATGGTAAATGAAGCCATGGGGCCGATGCAGGGTGGTGTTCTCAGGAAACAGTGACAGAGCAGTCTTTGCCACTCCGTTCTTGCTGTCAAAATGCCCATGAGAAATAGTGGGTTTGGGGTCAGAGGGTTATGTTCAAAAGCAGTTTATTCTGCTCCGTGCACAACCACCCCCAGCAGTGGGCTAAAACAGTGAAACAATTAATTCTGCTAGGAGTAAAGATTTAGGACAGGTAGGCAAACAAGTCAACATTGTGAACAAAGGTAAATGTGTGACATGCAGACTGCAGGCTTGATTTCCTTGTGTTTATATGCACTGCTGTAAATCAGTTGTGGGATGTTTTACATTGTTATGTTATCACATTATACAAATAACTTAGTTCAGTGAATGAAGAAAGACATGTCTTCCATTAATCTAAGATTTTAACTAACATTCTGTCCTCACCAATGGCCTTAACTTAGCTGATAGAAGATGCATGTCCACTCTGGTTATATCTCTTTGGTCACCAAGGATCTTGCCAGTGACACCTTGAAAATAACTTCACTAATCTTAGGGAAGTATAAAGACCAATGTGAACTTCTTTATGAATTAATTCATAAATTCCCTCCTTAAAAGTCTCAAAACTGTGAAAATAACTGCTGTTTTATTCCTGCTCTAGCCTTGCACTTTGTGCAGGAAAGGGCAATTGTGACTTTTTAGCCACAAGGACCTTGTGAGTATTTCTTAAGTGCTTAGTGTGCAAACATTATGGCTATGATAGCTTAGGTCTGCTGGCTAATCTGAATCCTTGAGAGTCGGAAGAAGTATGTCATCAAGAGGAGCGGGCAAAATCACTGGATTAGTTTTGGGTGCAATCTCATGCACAGCCATTCCCCAACAGGGCGGCCTTTGAGAAACCTTCTTCTCCCGAAGGCCCCTTTCACTCACATGTCCTATGCAAATGCTGCAATGTTCCAGTAAAATAAACAGAATCACTCTTCACTTCATATATTCCTTTATATCACCCAGATACATGTTTACACAAGAATACTGAGAATATGTAAAAATTGGGCATTTAAAATGACACAGTTGTTTCTCTACGTGTCACCTCGATCATATGAAGATTTATGCATAGCATTTTCAGAGTCAGGTAGGAATAGAATTTGGTAAGATTAAAAAACTTTATCAAAAACTTTGGAAGAATTCTTTTCTAACTTTGGCTGAACTAGCTTTCTTAATTCAGTGGTAAATAGGGAGATTAGCAGATGCCTTTTTATGTTTTTGGAATTATTTTTTCCATAAATGCATATATGCACATTTATTTTTTGATAAAAGAAGATATTTTCTATTGACTTATGATGTTTATAATGAAAGCAGGATTAAACCAAGTTGGGTCTTGGGGCTAGAAGGAATCTCTCAGTAAAAAAACGCTTAGGAGTCCGTCGTATCAGACAAGCTTATTTCCTTCTGTAGCTGAATAGTAGGCTTTGGGAATAGGGCAGAAGCAGCAAAAAGCACAGGTTAAAGCATCCTTGAGCTATTGGCACTGTTTTACCTTACTTAGATCCTTAGTATAAGCAAGGAAAACACAATTTAATTGATAAGGAATAAGTGGATACATAATAGCTTCAAAAACTTATTTCGGAAAACAATTGTTAAGCAGTTCATTGTCAAATTGCAGGAACTGCAGTTCAAGAGACTAAGCAGAACACAACAAAAGTATCAGTGATTTAGAAAATATAACCCATCAGGAAAGTTTCAAAGAATTGTGTCTGTTTAATCTAGAACAGGGTGGACTGAAAACAGTCTACAGCTTCAGAAGAGGGAATAAACTGTTTAAGAAAGTAATACCTGGCCTAATCTTAATGTAAGTCTCCAAACTACTCCAGCTATGCTATCTACATAGCGAAACTACATTTTTCATTTATGTTACATCCAAAGAGATGAACTTTACTGTTCTAGACATGCTGCATAAATCTTATTTGAGTATTGTGTATTTCTGGGTCAGAATTATTATACATCTTGCAAATCAATACAAGGGTAAGAGTTTTCAAAGGGATTTCAAGCTTGCTCTTGTAACTCTTCTTGAAAGGAATCTCAGAGGCTGTTCTGGAAGGGGTCTGTGCGGGCTGTGCTGTTTGGACAGAAAGTTGTTAAATATTTTCTTCTCACCAAAGATAAAATAACATCTTTTGGTTAATGGTTCTTTTACTCACAGTTTGGTTTGAATTTTTCATCCTCACAACAGATGTGTCTTTTGGCAGTTTCCAAAAGGAATCTGTAACTCAGCACCTAGACTTTCTTCCAAGACAGCTGTATTCAAATTATAAGCGCTAGAGCAGATGTCAAGTATGTACTGTGCCTTTTGCCCTTTTGCTGTCCACTGAATCCATTCATTATAATTTCCCGAGCTAGGTTTTAAATTTAGTAGACTAAAGTGCAAAAGAAAAGGACCATTTACTTCCTTATTCAAGCTGCCTCTTCTATTTTACTGAGTTAGAACCAGCAGAGACTGAGTACAGATCACTGCCAAAATACCGTGTGGTCGCAGACTTTCATATCATTTGACTGTTTGTATGGGATACTTTGCCAAGGTAAATTTACTAATAATTATTGTTTTGATTAAGTCTTCTGGGTATGAGAAAAAATTCTCAGCCTTTGAATTCCTGTTCTACAGACTCCACTATCACAGCAATACGTAGATGCATTTTCAACCTCAATTTAACTTTCATCTCATTTGATAATGTCCAGCACCACTGCACAGCAACTTGGGCTTGCAGATATATGTGTTTTTTATCTTCTTTTCCATTACTGCTTTGTATCATGACGGATGTCATTTCATAGATGACTTAATCATACTCCAAAGGGTTTTGCTTACTTTTCTGTTTCTGGCATTCTAAAAAGGTGATAAAAATGGTCCTTTTCTAGCAGAAAAAAATAAGTATATTGTCAATTTATGTGGAAGACCATGTGTTTATTAAAGTGTAGCAGTTAGTCATAGTCACTAGAGGTGAAGCATCGTGCCTCTCACTTAACTATGAAATTTCCCTTGCCTCTGAACCAGGCACCTGTAATGAGAGACAATTTTGTTCTAGTCGTACCCATCTAACTGAATGGAGTTAGGTCAACTGCCTTTGCTGGGTTTTCCTTCTAGACTTCTGTCTCTTTCTTTACAATGCTTCTTCATTTTCAACTCCATTAAGTGTAAATAAAATAGATAAGAGATACATGCTAGCACACTACACAGAATTAGTCCCTTGGTTGATAAAAAAAAAAACTGCATCAAGGGCAATGAGCCAAAAATTGCAGAACACACTGATCCAGTTTTGCCTTTGCTGTATTCTGCCAAGCTACCAAACCAGAAATAGTTGGTTAATTTTGTATCATAAGAAAGTATATACATTTTTGTTTGTTTGTTTTGGAAAAGAAGTTCAGCGGGACACAAATATAGACGGAAATAATATATCATTTTTAAGTGAATTCTAAAATTGTACAATATTTCAGAATGGTTTTGAGGGTGTCAGATGTGTTTTAAAAAGTGTGGAGTATCTTGATCCTAAGTTGATTAAAACATAAAGAGCATTTTTTTTAAAAATTCAAATGCTTGCTTTTAACTGCTTTTTGGTTTGCTCTCAATAACTATGATTCGCTTTTTGGCTAAAGGTTCATTTTGCCTGGTGGGAAGCTGATGTATTGCAATTCTTTTCACATTCAAAGAAAGTAAATACATACATGATGATATTATATATTATACTGTAAGATTCATTATTATAAATAAGCAGACATAATTCCCAATTTTATAAGTAAATCAAAAATATTCTTTGTTCTGTGAAGCAGCACAGTTGGAGTGGAGCAAACATTTCTTTCAAATCCATGAATGTACAGGCACTGTTGTATAAAGAATTATGATAAAAACATGTTAAGGCTGATAAATGTGGTCAGTACTAATAAAAACAGTCATTGAAATGTACATTGTCACTAGGGATTTTCTATTAATTTACTGAGAAACATATGTTCATAAAGACAGGAAACACTCCTTATGTTTTTATTGCCTGACATTTGCCTTTGCTTACAGGCTGTCTATCCATATGGATGATGAACTTCGGCACATTGCACAGAATTCTCTTCAGGGTCTGCTTGTTGATTTTGTTGACTGGCGGGAGGATGTTCTCTTTGGTTTTACTAATTTTCTGCTACGGGAAGTGAATGATATGCATCATACCCTTCTTGATACTTCACTGAAATTGCTGCTGCAGTTGCTTACACAGTGGAAGCTCGTAATCCATACTCCAGGAAAAGCTTCTGAACAGGCAAAAAACAGATCTTCGGAGGTAGGAAGTTGAGAGAGGTTTGTGTCCTAACATTTATACTACTTGAAGACTGAAATCATGTTCCATGGTTTACTGTTTTTAAAGTGTTTTGTATTTACTCACCTGAGAAAAATTCACTTCATAAGATTTTTTAAGGTAATTAGTTCAGCTGTCTTTTGAGGACAGCTATTTCCTTGTGTAACACAGCAGATGTTACTGTTGTTGAGCAACGTAAGAGAATGCATGTCAAAGCAAAATAAGCATGTCAACAAAAGCACATAAAGTGAAATATGTGTGTGTAAATGTGACAGAAGGACATTTTCCCAGAACTGAAACGGCTTGATAATGCTAGTGGGAATTCTGGGGAGAGTGAAGTGGATCTTCCCCTCCTGTAGACATTTCATTTGGCTGCTATAGAAACATCAAAGAACCTGGTTGTTTTTATCAGCCTCCTGTCTCCATGTGCTACAAACATTACTGAGAACTAAACAGCTTTGCTCCTGCTAGAATTTCTCCCATCTGCCATGACCCACAGATACTTTCGTAAGGAGAGGCAATCTTCAGGCTCACTGCCTCCTAACCCAATTGTCTTTTGGAACCAGAAAGGACTTTTTTTCCCTTGGGCAAGCGTAATGACTGCTTTATATCAAGGAGGATCACTAATTAATAATAATCATTTTACAAGAAAAAAAAAGGAGGGAAGCAAAGAGAAAACTCTACCTAATTTCAATAAATATTCCTAGTGGGATTCTATCTGGTGAGAGGTTTTAGAGTCCAGCTGCTCAAATAAAGGGTTACCTACTGCAGCAATGAAGGAGGGCCAGAGGACCCTGCATCTGGAGTGGGAAGAAGGGTAAAGTTTTTGTAGGCTAAGTGAGGCAATGTTTACAGTCAATGAAGCAGGCAGTTGAATTTCAAGTTAGAAGAGATCTGTCCAAAAGAACCAACCTTCATATATTTGTTGGAACAGGGTAACTTAACCAATAAATTTTGGTGGGTTGAGGGAGTGTTGTGAGTCTTCTACTTCAGTATCTTTGATTTTCTCAATTTTGATTTGGTGTATGTCCAATTTAGATGACAGAATACTTCTCCGACCTTGTTTCTAAACACCATCATTCCATCTTTTCCCCCTGTATTGTTTTATAGTTGATACCAAATGGATCCAGCCACAGGATACAGTCTGAAAGAAGCCCCTATTCTAATGTACTACACGCAGTTGAAGGATTTGCGCTGGTGCTGCTGTGTAGTTTCCAAGTTGCTACTCGTAAACTAGCTGTTTTAATCCTCAGAGAGATCCGTGCTTTATTCCTGGCCCTTGGCCAGGCAGAGGTAAGATCTGGAACCTGGAATTAAAATAAAGATAAAGCTCTGAGCTGATATTAGAGTTGCCTTTAACATAATGATTGCATTGCAGCATGTCACTTTGCCTATAAAAAAATGATTGGTCTGAAGGTATCATTTTAATTTGCTTGAATAGTCCAAACCTTTCCATTTCCTGGACAATGTGACACTAGTGCGCCATCCAAAAATTTCCTCAATTTAAATGGAAAAGTACACAGCTCTTTAATATTTTCTTTTGATATGGTGTGAGTGTGAAAGAACTAAATATTTTTTACTGGGTGGATCATTTTTGTATTTGTCAGCATTATAAATTTGTATTGGAAACAAAACTCATTCCTGTAGCATACCACTCCATAACAAAACACAGCACAAGACACATTTAACATTATTCACATACATTTTCCTTGTATAGTAAAGACATGCGAGTCTTTTTTTATGGATATAGAAATATGGAAAGTCATGTTGTGTATTGGCAATCCCAGCTCAGTCAGCCATCTGAATGCCTAAGAACAGAGATATGTATGTTCATAGCAAAGGAATGCTTTAATAAACAGTAAGCTAGATTTTTAGTCTTTTAATGCCAGATATCCAAAGTCTTATGGGATTTTCTGATAGGCTCTTTTGTTCAGTAAGCAGTGAGCTATAACTACTTAATTAACTTCCACTTCAAACCACAGCCTGGGCTTGGTTCTGAGATTAATACAGAAAAGACAATATGCATCTATCGTGACCAATCTATTTTTTTAGCTTTTTTAGATTCATTTTATAATTTTGTTTATAGTTCTATTTCATGTGCTAGAAAAAAAAAAAAAAAAGGCAATTTGTTAAGGAAAGCAATTGACTTTTGTTTCCTGTGTTATCCAGGATGATGACAGGCCTATGATTGATGTCATGGATCAATTAAGTTCTTCTATTCTTGAAAGTTTTATTCATGTGGCTGTTTCAGATTCAGTAAGTACTGCTTTACTGTTACTGCTTGTGTTTACAAAGCACATGGGCAGAACCTAGTTTGAGTGTTACAGTTTCTATAGGGAAAGATTTCAACTGTGCTCTTTAATTCTATGATTTGATTATAGAGCATAGCACTTCTTGTCTGTGTACACGGTTTCTGACCAGTACAGCAGGACTGGTGAGCCATTTTTTGCGACAGTGGGTGCACCTTGCAGACAGTTGTTACATTTTATTTGAGGCATTTAGATGGACAATAAATATGTCAAATTACACTTTAATTCCACAAGATTATTATTGCCTAAGGGCAAGTTGTTGTCTAAATTGTGCACAGTAAACAGGGCTTTTAAGGAGGAACCTGAGGGGAAATAACGAGGCAGCTCTTTGTGAAAGGACATATTTGAAAAATCTTATAGAAGATGGCCACAGACTTTGAAAATAAATATGAGTACTGACAGGGCAACATGGCAGGGAGTAAATGGCTCTCACTGTGACTTTTTAATTTCTCTCTCTTGCAGACAGCAATCCCTCTAACACACAACGTGGACCTGCAGTGGCTGGTGGAATGGAATGCGGTCCTAGTAAACAGCCATTACGATGTAAAAAGTCCTTCCCATGTGTGGATATTTGCACAGTCGGTCAAAGACCCGTGGGTTCTTTGCCTTTTCAGTTTTCTTCGACAAGAAAATTTACCAAAACATTGTCCTACAGCTCTCAGCTATGCTTGGCCATATGCTTTCACTAGGCTACAACTGATAATGCCTCTTGTGGATCCAAAGTAAGTGGCAATCCACAGGCAATTTTACTTTTTATGTGGTTTGCATGATTTTAACACAAATTAATCTCCTATTTCAATATGATTTTGTAAGTCCTGCAGCTCTGCTACCCAAACATTGATTTCTGAGTTTGATAATTGCAGCTTGCAACTCACACTCTCGTTTTTCTCTTGATGATTTTTTCATGCATCTTATCATGTTGATTAGTAATTTTTCTGCTACATAAGCTGTTTTAAAACATGTTTTTATAAACATACATATCCATCTTTAAAAACATGCATACCCTTTTAAAAATATTTTAAAATACTGTGTAATTAAGGTCTGGAACTGATTTAAGAATTCTAAATTATGTTTTTTAAATCTAGTATTCCTGTTAATGCGAAGAAAACAAGTACAGCCAGCAGTGGAGACAACTATGTTACTTTGTGGAGAAACTATCTTATTCTCTGTTTTGGAGTAGCAAGACCCAGTATTATGAGCCCAGGACACCTGCGTGCTTCAACACCAGAGATCATGGCTACCACTCCTGATGGCACCGTGAACTATGATAATAAGGTGATACATCCTGTTTCAAACACTTATTTTGTACCTATCTGGAAAAGTTTTAAATTGTATCTGCAGGTGAAATCACATCTTGATTGAAGTATTTCAGTTAGATGACCGTTTTTAATTCCGTTGCAGAACACAAGTGTATAAAATTACAGTGTTATTAAGCAGTAACTAACAATAAATTTTGGATTTCTGAAAAATTATTGTATGCCTGTAGGACATGATGGAGTATTATATAAAACATAGTGCCAAGCAGTAGCAGCCTGAGAGGTGCAGTAGCTCCACAAATACAGTTACTAGAATATCTTAATGAAATTACAAGCTCAGGAAATTGCAATATGTTGAATGAAAGTACAAAGATTTCTCAGCTGTGCTTACTTGATAGACCTTATACAATGATGATATATCAGACATCCAGTTAGCCTGAAATATTAATCCCCATAATAGTAAAATCATTTCTTTATGTTTTTTAAAGTGCATATTGATTCTTCTTACACTGTGCTTTTTGTAAGTATTTTTGTTTACTTAATATTATTGATCCTGACAATCCTCACAAATTGAATCATTTTTTTTATATATTTTAGGCTATTGGAACTCCGTCAGTTGGTGTTTTGCTAAAGCAACTAGTGCCTTTGATGAGACTTGAAAGCATAGAAATAACAGAATCACTTGTATTAGGATTTGGAAGAACAAATTCTCTTGTTTTCAGGTACTTGGCTGTATCTCAATGATTTACCTCTAGTTCAAATGGATTACTTTTATTGTAATTCAAATACACTGAATATTTAATTTGCCTTTTGAACTTCTTTTTAATATAATAAATAAAATATCAATACTTGTCCAAGGACGCTAGATTTTGTTTAAAAGATTTTTTTTTTAATTTAGGGAATTAGTAGAAGAACTTCACCCACTGATGAAAGAAGCCCTAGAAAGACGACCAGAGGTTAGTTGAGTAAATTAAAGGTACTTGTTTGTCTAAACTGCAAAATGAATTTTAAAGTAGTAATTTTATCTTCTTGAAAAACTAAAGGTGTTCGTTTGGACTGTAGAAGTTACAAGCTAATCTTTACGTAGATTTTTTTTTAAATAATTGTGTATTAGAACATTGCTTCCCATAATTTCATTAAAACTTGCTTTAGTTTAAGTTTGATCGGTAATACAAAATGTACGATATTGAAATCCTTTCTAAAGAAAAAGAATATAGTCAAAAATGAGTCCTTTTCATAGTGAGCTTAGAAATTCTGAAAACCACTTGCATGCAGAGCTGGGCTACAAGCATGTTTCATAGAAGTGTTCAAATGAGGAAAAATGATTGTTCAAATGATTTCTAATGATTGATTGACTCAAATGATTGTTTGATTAAGTGATTTTTTTTTATATGTGGGATCATCTACTTGAATTGTAGCTGACTCTTTTCCAAATACAGCAGGTCAATAGTGATAACTTCATGTGAGTTTTTACCTTTCTTATAGTATTTACCTTTGTTAGAATAGAAAGGGGTGCTAGAAGGGGTCCTATCAGATCCTCCAGTCCATCAAAGAGAGTATCATCTAGTCCTGTCCAGTCCCAAGCAGATGTTGTCTAAACTCTTTTTAAAAATTTCTGGTGATAGATTCAATAGCCCCACTAGGCACTTGAGTCATAGGATGTGTCTGTGCTGCTGAACAAAAGTCCTGGGGAGAGATGACGTATCGGGCCTCAGTTGCCACATTGGTCATTTTTTACTTCTCTTTCTGACCCTGCCTTGGAGCTGGCTCCAACGCAAAACTCTGAGTTGGCTCTGGAGTTAGCTCGCTCTCAGGAAAAACTTCCAAAAGCACCAGCCTACTGAGCACCATCTTCCAAACCACCCTGGCTGCTTTTGCTCTCCTCTGTCATTCCCTATCTCCGAGCATGCAACAGTCTAAGGGCAAGTTACAAAAGCACTACTCTGGCTGCAACACAGCTCTCAGAGCAGACAGTGTGTGATGAGAAGACATTGGGTGATGCTGCTGTATGGCCTTGCGCGAGTCCTGCTGGGCAGGATGTAGCCAGTGCCTTGGGGTGAGGCAAGCAGTAGAGGCCACTGGTGCCCTGTGCTGCTTAGTTTGGGAGCAGGAACAGGCCCTGGCCGTGTAACAGTGCAGACACAGCCGTTGTTGTCAATGGCATTCTGCCGCTAAATCTGCCCAGCTACATGCCGGAAGCAACGCCACTCCAGTCATACTGTGCTCAGTATGAAATAAGCCAAATTAAGTAAATTAGCCTAGGCTAATTTACATGGTTCTTGAGCAACTTCATATTCATTCTTCATATGCACTCTTCTCCCCAACATTTTCAGTAAGGTACCCTCATGGTGACCTGGTGTGTTATTCCTGTCTACTCTGTCATAGTCTTTGGTGCAGAAGCCTTGCAGAAAATGGTGGCTGTGAGGAAGAATCATGGATAGGTGGAAAGAGATGTTTAGCTATGTCCAATATGGAAGCAAAAATTAATTCTGTCTGCAGGCAGTTCATCAATGCTAATTATTATGTGAACAGTTTCTTGATAACTCTGTATCTGGCAAGCATTCCCTTCTGTTCCCACCTTGTGGGAACACATCAATGCACCTATGCACCTTCCAACTTTCTGAAGCCTTCAATTTGGCAATTATTTATTTTTGCACGGGCCAGAAGTACATTAGTATACATGTTAACAGCAACCACTTGCCTCAGCATTTCTTCCTGCACACCCTCAACACGGACTTGGACTTAAATGATCTTTTCTGGAAACATGTATATCCAGTCCCCGCTCTGGAAAGGAACATCCCAAGTGCAAGAGTGCTCTGCAAGAGCAAGTGAAACCAGTGGAGGTTTCAGCAGAGAGACCTGAGAGCAAGGGGCAATGACATTACTTCCACATTGCTCCTAGTAGTAATCACAGTATGCAGTTCTGGGCCACCTTTCTGCAAGTAGTGTCACCTGTAAACCCCGGAGTGATCGTAGGGGTCATATAGCTTTGGAGAACATGGCAGCCACCCAAGTTGGCAGGCGGGTGGCCAGCACTCCAGAAATTACTTACTTGAACTGACATATGCCGTGACTAGAAAGAGAGGTATCGGGACAGCCAACAAGTGCAGGAGTAACCAGTACGGGCATTGCACAAGATCCCCCCGTGGGCACTGGCACCAAACTTGCCTCAGCATGTTGTTAGCAGCATCACCTCTCTGCTGCAGGAGGCAGCTGGGCTCTGTAAGTACTGTGTTGCAATAACACTGCACACCAGGCTTAGAACTGCTATTCCTCTACATGTGCTTCCTGGAATCTCTATTACAAAGGGAACAAGCCAGGGCTAAATATGACAAATCATAGGGCATAAGATTGAATAAAACCTTAGGCTAGGATGCTGCAGACTGCCCATCATGGGACAGAATAACGGGGGAAGAATCACTTTTCTGTTCTCAAGCATCTGCAGAGCCACACTACTAGGTGAGACGAGCCTTTGATCTGACTCAGTATTGCCTTTCTTATATCCTTGAAAGGGAAGTTTGAGCTTTCTCTGAGCATTTCTTGTTCCGAAGGCAAGATTTGTTGCTGAGTGCAATGGCACCTTTTCAACCTCATGTTGTTTTTCCTTAGTGAAGATGCAGGATACAAAGGAAAAAGTCATTTTAGCGCTTCAGCACAGAACAGACCTTGCTGCATCCACATATTTCAAGGGTAAAAGAGAACACATGAAGGAGAGCTTTGTGGAAGACACAACGAACCAGCTAACAACAGTGCAGACCTATTCTATACAAAGAGTATGTTAGCTGTGTGTACAGCCATTGCAGTCAGTACACCCACTGAAGGATGTCTTCAAGTGAGCTGACTTGGCTATGAGTTATACTGTAGTTGCGGCATTACTGAGTTCAAGAATAGCTAAACACTAAAATATTTACATGGGATCTGAATAGCCGTTCCACACTTTACAGTGTCTCACAGTGCCCAGACAAGATAGTGTAAAGCTGTCATGAATATTGTGCTACCTGAAGAAAACATATTTTTGGCACAGAAGCCTTGAGTAGTAAGTTTCATCTGCTATTTCAAGATATCATGTCCATATTTTCAATGAAGACTAATGTCACTGTTAACAGTTTGTTATAAAGGCAAAAATCTGACCATATTTATATCTACATTGCAGTTTAAGCACAAAATTATTGTAAAATACTCAAATGTAGTCAATTTCTACCATGAAGAAAGTGCTTAGAATAGACTTCTTAAAATAGGCTGCTTTGATTCATGAAGTTACCAGTTTTTAATGTATGTACCTATCATATAAAAAAATTGCTTTTTTTTCTTAATTCCAAGAACAAGAAACGTCGAGAGCGCAGAGATCTACTGAGATTACAGTTACTGCGAATTTTTGAACTACTTGCTGATGCTGGTGTTATAAGTGACAGGTAGGACTATCACTCATCATAAATATTGATCTTTAAGTAAGTGAAGTAGTTTTCAATGTTTACAACACTGAGTTTATATCAGGATTTTTTTTTGAAGAATTCTGTCTAAAATAGATGTTTATGTTTCACAGAAAGCTTAGCATAAGTGCATGGTTATTCTGTTTTAATGTGCAATTTCCTTTTTACGCCAGTACAAATGGAGCCTTAGAAAGAGATACATTAGCCCTTGGAGCCTTGTTTTTGGAGTATGTTGATCTCACTCGCATGCTTCTGGAGGCTGAAAATGATAAAGAAGTTGAAATTCTTAAGGACATGAGAGCCCATTTCAGTGCAATGATTGCCAACTTGATTCAGTGTGTTCCAGGTATGCTGCAAAATTCTCTCAAAATACTATGACATCACATTATTTCTGTAGGAAAGGTGATTTGTTATTTCTTCTTGTCTGTCTATTAATGTTTGTGAATTGTGTACAGACAAAATAGTGAAAGTCTATCAAGAAACTTAAACCTTGATGAAGCTTGTCATATTTATATGTAAAAATCTCCTGTTTACAAACTCAACAAAGAAATTAGCATCTGTGACCTCTTGGGGCTTCAGGTTTTTTTTTTGACACAACACCTTGATTTCTCCCCTTGACTTCAGTGCTAGACTCTTATATATCAGGCCTTGAAATATACAGGTACATGAAGAAAATGAGAAATATTTAAAATAGAGGAAAACTTCATGAGGTTTTGAGCATTTATCCCATCTTATTTGAAACTCCAATTGTTTTTGCAGAGTAAAGATGAATCTGATTTCATACTCTCTATATTGTTAAGATCATTTCAGAAATGTAAAGCAAACCCATTAACAGAAAATACAAAAAAAAAAAAAATCTGCTTTAAAGGCTTCTGTGTAAATAGTGGAACGTGAAGTAGTCTGGAGCTTACTCAATGCATGTACATTTGTTATCTCCAGATCATTTATGACAGGACATAACAGCAGCTGTAACTGCAGCTGTAAGAATTCAAAAGAGGGCAGTAAGGAAATAAAGAATGAAAAAATGCCTTAATGAAGATTTTCAGGATGCAAATTGTTATCAAAGTTGTACAGTTGCTTTCAGTTGAAAGATACATAAAAATATATGATAATAGCTAAACAAGATACGGATAAAAATGGTATCCCTGCAATTCTCAGTTGACTCAAAAAAAAAAACATACTTTGAGATAAATGGTGTCAAGTTCTAGCTACTTTTAATGAACAAAATACCTTTTTGGTATTTTGGTATTTGGTATTCCTTTATTCTTGGATGATACTCATTAAAAATACAGAATTTCTCTGGTGTTGACTTTGCAGTATTTGTACAGATTTTCTTCCTTGCACTTCTCACCTCAGACAAGCCCTTGCGGCAGAGCAAAGAATTGCATGAATTTTACACAATGAAACAGCTCTGCTGTATGTTCTGAGAGGATAATAACTGTTTATTTAAATAATTCAGCCTTCAGTAGTTACAGAGATGTACTTTCTGCTAACAGACCTCCTTTAAAATATGCCAATAACTACCCAACCCATAAGATTTAATTTCTTACAAATAAATGTTTGCTTTATCAAACATTTGGCATGGAGAATTATCTCATACTGACTTGCATGTATATTGTCTCGCTAGAGTTTGTTGCCTTCCAGCATAGTCTCCAGGAGAAAAATAATTGACCAATATCAATTTGCCACACTTGTATAGGTTCTTTTAGATGACTAAAAAGGCAGTGACTTGTTCTTGGCATCTAGGAGCAGCCTGAAAGCTTTGCAGAATGTCTCCCTCATGGATGGTGCATGATCTGCTTTCTGGCCTGGCAGCTCAGGGGCAGAACACTTGCAGTAGTTGGTCATTGGCCTGACCAGGTTCTCAGGAGGAACTGAGAGAGGAATTGGCCCATTTATTGATTTTTTTTGCATAAAAGGCCTTTGCTCCTTTCACAGATAGATGTTGTCATTTCTGCTTCATCAGGAATCTTTTTTTCCTGGGTTTGCTTCAGATAAGAGCATTATATATCTTGTGTCTATATATCTTGTTTGACATAGGACCCTACTATGAGGTTTAGAACTACACCAGATGATAGTGATTTCTTTGTTGTGTTAGTTCTTCCTCTCAGATACTTCCATCATGTTTTGTTCAGGGGGATTAAAACTGTTTTTTAAAACACATCTCATTCTTTTTTTCTCACATGGTGTTAAGAAAATGTTTTCCATTTGCTGAGGTAATTTAGCTATTCAGTAAGTATACTAGATCTAAATAAAATGATGACAAATTTCTTTTTTATTATTCTTACCTATTACTGTAGCATAACACATACTGTTTCAGCTTGCATTTAAATCATTGAAAAAACAAGTAAGTGATTGCCATTAGCGGAATACATCAGGTAGTGATTCTGTAAGCTTGATTCTGCAGTTGGCTTATTGAATGTTATTTCTGAACATGAATGCATTTTTCATATAAACACATTATTTAAGAATTTAAGGGTCCTGGAGAGCTTTAAATGTGAGATTTAAGAACAGGCCCGTAGATATTTTGAAGTAAGTGTATCCTGAACATTTAAGAAAAAGCAGACCTTAGGAAATATCTACATGAAGGCATTTGAAGTTGATGCTATCATGTCTGTCACATGACTGTTTATTTAACATTAACAAAACCCAACGATTTCTATTTCTGTTCACACAGTTCACCACAGGAGATTTCTCTTCCCTCAGCAGAGCTTGAGACACCACCTATTCATCTTGTTCAGCCAGTGGGCAGGACCTTTCAGTATTATGTTCACACCACTGGACCGTTACAGTGACAGAAATCATCAGATTACAAGATACCAGTATTGTGCATTAAAGGTATTAAAATTTCTCTGTTAAAATCAGCAGTACCAATTCTCCAATAAAAATGAAAGTAATCATGGTTTATATCACTTTTTATTTCAAAGTAATTTGAATTGGCAACCTTAATGCAAACCCCTACACTCACTTGTAAGTAGGTATATAATAAGATATAACAATATCAACCACTGAGGTTATATATTTTTTCCATAGTTATTTTTCAAGCCTAATTATTTTGAAAAGATGAATACAATTTTTAAAATTCTTTAACCGTTCATTACAGGACATTAGAGTGAGAGGATATTAGACCTAAAATTAAAAACAGTGTCAATTTAGTATCACATGCATATCTCAGGACTGTCTCCCACCCTTGTCTAGGGACATTCTCAGTAATATTAAAATGCTTTTGCAGCAGTAGCAGTTGTGCCTCCCCCATGTAATTAAGCTGGGAAAATAATAACCTACATACTTACATAAGCATCATCAATTGATATCAAACAATTTTAATTTTTAAAGACAGATATTATTAAAACATATGTTTAATTGTGTTTATAGCCTCATTTATGAAGGCTGTAAAATGAAAAAAATTATTTTGAAGGATGGGGAAACTGTGCTATAGTATCCTATGAAAATTCTTTAAACTCAGTATTATCTTAAAATTAAGTAACATCAACAAGTCTGGGAAAACCAGCTAGGACCATTTTTCACCATAGTTTTTTCAAAAATAAAAGTATACATCAGTCTTTTTGGACCCAAGTCATCTGGACCCAAATCATTCTGAAAATTTCACTCACAATGCTGATTTTTATGTAACTGAAATTCCTCCTATTTCTAGGCCATGTCAGCTGTGCTCTGCTGTGGACCAGTATTTGACAATGTTGGTCTTTCCCCTGATGGTTATCTGTACAAATGGCTTGATAACATTCTGGCCTGTCAAGATTTACGGGTAAGTACCCATCAAAATGCAACACTGATAATTTTAAACTGCATACTGAGTTTGTGCAGCAAGAACTGTGATTATACACACTCTACTTTGAGCAGGAAACAATAGGTCTTTTTATGCCAGGCTCTAATATAGAAGTGATACAAATTACAGAAGTGTTTAAATAGTTAAAAAAAAAGTATATATTATTTCTGGACATAAAATTCATATAAACAATAAACTAAAAAATCACCTTATGGCTCAGATTTCTTGCAGTAGTAATTTCAGCTTTTCACTTACAGCTAAATGAAAGATTAAAGGCAGCATGAGCTCAAAAATATTTGTATTTCTATTTGGAGTACTTCCACTCCTTCAGGTTTCTGTGGAATAAGAATGTGAAATGACTTCCTGCTCAGTATCATAGATGCTGGTGAAATAAATCTGAGTGAATGAGAGTGGGTTGGTCTTCCAAAGAAGACAAGAGGATAAATGATTTAGAAGAGGAAAGGTTTTTTTAAAATCACATAATAGATTATTCTTGCATTTTTCTCTTCCATTTCTGCAAAGATGGCTTTCTCTATTGCCCTTCTAACTACCCAATAATATTTCTGTTTTAATTGCTGGTTGGAGCACCTCTTTGTTCTCTTTGCCTGCTTACCAACAGATTACCAATCCACTCCTTGGATTTCTAGTTTTGTTATTTAATCAATGATGTTGCCATTTGTGGCACATTATATTTTGTCCTGCTATTGCCTCTTCAAGCCCAATCCCAGCACATGGGATTTTGCTAGAAAAAAATGCAGACAACAAAGCTCGAAGGCTTGTGAAGCAACTGCAGGATAGTCACAGTAGAAATGGTATTTTTAAGAGGAAAAAATGGACAAATTACAGGAAATAAAGGATGGATACAGATAGAATGTGTTGGAAGTTAGATAAGATTCAGGTGTGCAGAAGCTCTGCTAGAAGCAGAGCTATAGAAATGTGTGTTATGTTGAAGTGAAGTTCTTGTGGATGTGGGAATGAAATGCCCTGAACAACAAAGTAGAAAAACATATACTCTTCCTCCTGATAATGTTTTCATTATTGTCATCAATTGTTATATTGCTTTTCCTAGTTAATCTGTAATGCACTCCATGTATAAAGTAACCGAGGACAAAATACATCTTTTTTTAACTCCTCATGTTGAAATGTGAAGTTTGTATGTAAAAGGTGAAATTTGTTTCTCATAAACTAGTCTCTGTAATTCATGATTAATCTCTGTGATTAAGGAGAGAGGAATCCTATCAGTCCATTAACATTAAATATCATTTGCAGTCTTTACAAGAAGTTAATTACTCTTGGTGACAGAATCTTGTTAAGCCCTAGTGTTTGCTGTCAGATCCTCAGTTGAAGGATCACAAAGACAAGCCTTAAGCAGGGGGTTTGTTGCAGTCTTGATCCCAGGATTAAGTTGGACAAGATCTAGAGAGAGAGGTAACATCCCTCTTCTAGATCATATCTGCAGAAGATATTGGTTTGCTTTGCCTGCCTTCCTTGTGTTAGTCAAAAGGAATTATAAAGATGAAAGCATATGACTTTGTGGAACTCAAATGAAGTAGGAAATAAACATTTAGCAAATCAGTTAACTAACACACATGAATTTTGTCCAAAAACATCTGTGAGATATGCCTTAGAACTAGCTTTTCTAATGATTCTGATTTAC
The DNA here is from genome assembly GCA_034781795.1 of Crypturellus tataupa. Lineage (NCBI taxonomy): Eukaryota > Metazoa > Chordata > Aves > Tinamiformes > Tinamidae > Crypturellus > Crypturellus tataupa. Next base: position 1,727,700 of record JAWLRI010000837.1, on the reverse strand, counting down.
ATGCTTAATTTTGGAAACCTCTCTTGAAAGCAAATTTCATTTCTGTAGTCTTTGCACAGACAGATTTGTTTGAAGTGATGAATATTGAAAACTGAGTTACAGTTCAATTGACGTCCCTAGAATATTTTTATGATAAATTTTCCAATTTCTTTTCACTTATTCTCTATACTAAAATTTTACACTAGCCTATATCACATCTAAGAATTGTAGAGAATGAACATTTCTGATTTTACCAATCCTGTTTGCACGTGTACATGTATTCTCAGGTTCATCAACTTGGATGTGAAGTTGTAGTCCTCTTACTTGAATTGAATCCAGACCAAATCAATCTCTTCAACTGGGCTATAGATCGGTGTTACACAGGATCCTACCAGCTTGCCTCTGGATGTTTCAAAGCCATTGCAACTGTGTGTGGAAGCAGGTATGTAATCTGTAATTACAATCTAATTACAATCTGTAATTAGATTTAGGTTATATGATACTTTGTGAAATAAAAACATATCTGTTATTTCTAAAACGGTTCTAAGTGATCATTAGGCGTTCTAATATAAACTTTTTTAAAGAATTTCTGAATTAACAAATAATGTGTGAACCTACTCATTTTTGTTTACTATTCTGGTTTGGAGGAGTAAAGGGAAAGGAATGAAGGGAAAAAAACACTTGTGAGTGAAGGGAGGAGAGGAACATGCATAGCCGGTCAGGATATAGACCTGGAATATCCACTGAGAAAGTTATCTCTGCACATTAGCACAGGAGAAGGGGACTGAGGGTGAGTGTTGGTACAGTAGGGCACATGCTGTCTCTGCAGATGCACTCGCCTTACAGTCTTAGCAGCAGCACCAGGATGAGTGAAAGAGTCACATTGAGCAGAGCAGTGGTCAGACAAGCTGATGACCAGCTCAACTGTTTAAATACTTCTCAGTGCAAAGGAGATTCTTTTTCTAATCGGCTTTGATCTGATTTGGTTACCTGTTCCTCTTCTATAGACTGATGTCATTACTTATACTGGTATACCCAAGCTACAGCAAGACATAAAGAGAAATTACTGCTTTTGTGCCAAGCCGTCATAAAACATTTTTTGAATGTTTTCAAGACCAAAGTTGTAAAGAAATTCTTTAGTAGTCTAAAAACAGTATATAATTTACATCTAATTAAAAAGTTGAAATGAACCCAAAAAAATAAGTCTTCTTGACAAAAACATAATTTGGCAATATGTCTAATCAGCATAGTTCAACCAAGAAATGTGTGAAAACAAGTCAAGCATATTAGAATTTATCCATAAAAAACATTATTTTGTTCTTACAGCAACAGCTGGAACTATACACTGCATTATACTGAGATATTAGAAGTATGGATGGAATGTTATGTTTGAAAATTCAGTTATTTTAAGTTGCTTTTTTAATGTTTAATGAATAGTCAAGCATAGTAGATCTTCAACTAGTCATTGCTCTTGTAGCTGTAGATTTGTATAAAAAAACACTATAAAATATATTATCTAAGGGGTTTTTTTTACATTTTTTCAAGAAATATCAGCAAAACATTTATATGATTTCAAACTCCATGGGAACACTATTACATGCAGATACCAATTTGACCTATGCATTGAGCAATTTGAGGTAGAGAGAAACAGTAAAACATATCTGAGTTAATTGAAACCTTTATCTGAAGACAAAAGTGTTAATTCTCCACGTTAGTATTTAAGGGACATAAACAGGGCTGCCAATACTACATGCATGATGGATGTACCAAGATCTTGATTTGCATCCCTAAGAAAAATGACTACACAGAAACTGCTGTATGTTTAATTTCTTGGAAAAAAACATCATTTACTTAGAGGCCTGAGAAAGGTTTAAATAATCCCAAAGTAGATACACAAATGCATAAATACTAACCATATCACTTCAAATAGTTTTTAATTCATAGGAAGATGCCTGCAACAAAAGCTATCTTTTTTATTTAATTGTCAGCTATTTTACTAAATTTTTTTCTATAGGCAAGTCTTTTTTTTTTTCCATTTTGAATCGATGCATACTGTAGTTTATCTTTTAATGAGACCTTTTTAAATTCAGTCTTTATTTACTTATTGGTTTGTTTTATCCCTATGTTTTAGGGTGCTGCGTGGTGAAATTAGCAGTTTGGAATTTTTTCAGAGGGGAGATTGAATTTTTTTAAGCTCAGTGGAAGGACAGAGGCAAGTGTAGAGCAGTGTAGAATATACTTGGAATTACTAAAAATACCCTACACAATGCATATGTTGGCCATATCCAAACAGGCATTCTGTATCAATCCTGGAGCACTGTGATCAAACCTAGGGTGAGAAATTAAGGATTCATGTCAAGCATATGTTTAGAAACCATCTTGAAAAAGCAGTAGAAGCTTGATTAATGAAAAGTAAAGTAATGTGACAAGGAATTACTTTTTTATTAATAATCTAATTAAATTAATACTTTAATCAATTTATACTTACAGTAAACTGATTTTATAGGGTAGGAGACATTTTTAAGCAGCCTTTGTGTTTACACTTTAAAGAGAATTTTGATAGAGCTATGTCAGAAGGTATCTGCTTTAGATAGTATTTTTTTTCTCTGAAGACACCATTTTAAACTGCAGCTTAATTTGAAAGAACTTTATCCCTCAAAGTTCTCTATTGTTATCTGTCTTCTCATGTGGGTGCTGGCTTATTCTATAAGCACTTTATGTTATAAATTAAAGTGAGTTGATAGAGACTCAGGTATTGCATTTCTCACTGTGGGCTACTCAGTGCATTCTTAAGCGTTGGTCTAAGATAGTTATAAATAATCCTTTCTTTCTTCCCATTCAACAGATAGATAGTCCTTTAATCAGGTAACCCACATTCATAAGAGCTTCCATTCCTATATTCTGGTCATAAAGGAGAGAAAAGAAAGATAACATTGTCTTTTGACTGTATTACACAGTAAATCAGAGTGAATATAATCTGCATTCCTCACCAACATTCACAAAAATGTATTGTTTATTCTTCTAGGAACTATCCTTTTGATATAGTGACGCTTTTAAACTTGGTGCTGTTCAAGGCATCTGACACCAACAGAGAGATTTATGAAATTTCCATGCAACTTATGCAGGCATGTATCAGTTCCTTTTCTTAAAACAATGAAATGCATGTGCCCTCCTTTTTTTTTTCCTGTATACTTCTGATAAAGTGCTGTTTATTTACTTTCATTTTTGTTTTAAAATTAAAAATCAGTTTTGTCTTGGCTGTAATGCAAATATTTATTTTTAAAAATGGAAAAAGATTAGTTACAATGTTTTAAATTTGGAGTTTATATAAAAGCGTATAGATCGTTCTGTGATACCAAAAGTTGAAATACTGATATTCTCTGAATTAATGAGTTTTTATTATCTTATTACATGTTTTTCTTCTCTTTCGTAGATCCTTGAATCAAAACTTTTCGTTTATTCAAAAAAGGTAGCTGAGCAAAGACCAGGCAGTATCTTGTATGGTACACATGGTCCATTGCCACCTCTTTATAGTGTCTCACTTGCCCTTCTTTCATATGAACTAGCAAGGATGTACCCTGAACTTACTCTTCCACTTTTTTCAGGTATGTATATCTGTCTGGCTTATTATCTGTATTTTTTTTTAATGAATCATAGACTGTTTAGAGATTTTCGTTTGTTAAAAACAATTCTGTTTATAAGTGTAACTTAACTTGATTTTATTCTGGTTCAAATCAAATTTGCAAATGCGTTATATATTTCCTAAAGATATGAATACAAAATATAGAATAGTTATTTAAAAATTTGAGAAGTCCATGCCACTTGTGTCATATTAGGATAATTTCAAGATTGCAGGGTCCCTAGATAAGTTTAAGTTACATTTGCCAACTGTACCATAATGGACTCTCATGTTAAGCACAGTGAGTCTTCTCATCCATATATTTATAAAGTTGACACTTGTGAGGATAGAAATGCTCATTGTATAAACATAGCTATATTTGGCAAGTTTGTTTGTGTATTTGCCTGTTTCCCATCTTACCAGTGATGCAAAGGACTCTAAATCAGTTATCTGGACCTTTTGTTATTTGCCACATCTGCAAGTCATTCCTATTATTTTAAAATTTTATCAAAAATGCTTTTTGTCATGGTTACTGAAAAAAAGGTGTTAAATATCACTGGGCCCAGATTCAGACCTGTGGGAACACCATTCAAAATATGCCAACTCTGAGAACTCCTGGGAACAACTGGGAACAACTCCTGGGAACAATTACATTTTGAGACCTGTCTGTTTTAATCCATCTAATGTATCGCCCTAGTTTTTAAATAACAGAATGATATGTCTGTAATCGTGGGAAATTTTAGTGGCTTTTAAAATCCCTTTGTGTTATTCCAGAGCTGTTTTTACTCAGTCTGTAGGGGCTGGAGCTAGACTAAAGGAATGATGTATTATCCACTTGTGAGTGCCTAAGATAGCATGGGTTAGAAATAGCTAGTAGGAAAATTCTGATGGTTCATTTATCTTAAAAGAGTAAATGTTGGTCATTATTACTGTTATCATCTGTTTATTTAGTGCCTATGTCATTTAATAGAACTGATATGTACAGACTACATCAGAGTCCTTTCTATATATCTAGCACCATAAGGAGGGATAAGAACAGCCCATGTTTTTTTGAGAGCCAGACTAAGGAAAGAAAGGAAACATTAAGTGTAGTGATTTTACAGAAGAATAATTCTGATAAAGAAAGCTAACATGGTCCACCTTGTCAGGAAGACTTTTTCTGTGTTTCTTATTCCAGATATTCTAATTCTCTCTCACTTCCAGTACAACAACTGTTCTACAAACCCTATGCAGCACCCCTGGAGTAGCAACCACCTTTGAATTTTGTAGGTCTCCCTATTAGGAATAAAACTTCTAATACCTGCAAGATTTTTTGTTTGGTTTGGGTTTTTTCTTTTTTAATCAGTATAATACATGTTTTAAGATTTAAACTGCAACTAAAAATTTTGGAGACTAGTGAGACACTTGTAATTTTGCAGAACACTTTTGTATGTTTCTGTAATTTTCCAAAAGCTCTTGAAATTCTAGAACAGCAGCCAGTAACTGTGTTATCCGCTTCCTCTTTCCTCAGTCTGTTCACCTAATATATGCTATGCCATGGTAATGAGGCAACTTTCTGTTCTAAGCTCAAATATGTTAGTTGTTTTAGACAGAAAACATGACGATTTTTTTTTTTTTTTTGGATCAGTATTATATATTAGCTGAACATTAGCTGAATTTAATGTTCCTTTTCATGAAACTTAATATATACTTTTGTACTCCTTTGGTTTATAAAATATAAACCATCAGGTGGTCTAATAGAAATGTGAGAAATATAATTTAAACAATGTAAGTAGGCTTTCCTATTATAAACTGACACTTTGCCAATTTAATTTTACTATTTAGAGGTCAGCCAGCGATTTCCAACAACCCATCCAAATGGAAGACAGATCATGCTTACCTATCTGCTACCGTGGCTCCATAATATTGAACTCGTAGACAACAGACTGCTCCTCCCTGGTTCAAGCCCTACCACTCCAGAAGATGAAGTAAAAGACAAGGATGGGGAAGTAGCAGTTACAAGTGGATTAAAAGGCAATGGTTGGGGCTCTCCTGAAGCCACGTCACTGGTTCTTAATAATCTCATGTACATGACAGCCAAGGTAAGCAAAAACAAACAAACAAACAAAAAAAAACCCATAAAGCAAATAATTTCTCTAAGCTTCAAATGTTATGTTTCATAGGCAAAATGCACTTAGGTTGCTTCTGTTTGCTACAGAAAGCTGGCACTGGAATAGTCTGTGCAAATCAAACATAACCCCTTTTAAAAGAAATTCCTTCATTTTTTCTTTTAACAACAGTGCTATTCTTTTTCAAAACATGATCAAAGAAAGCAGTATTCTGTCCTTATTAAAAAACTTAATGGCTAGCATTAAGCATCAGAATTAGTCATGGAGGAAATAGGTTCAGTTCCCTCCTGTATCACTTCCCGGGATAGCACCACACACAGCAGATGAAAATTTATTCTGCAGTGAGAATGAGTATCTGGAATTTGTCCTGATCAAGCTCCTTTACTTTCTAGGAAATGCTTAAATATTCATTAAACCAGAGAGAGAGGCAAAGACAAGATCAGTATAAATTTCTAAGGTATTAGTTAAAGCATTCTTTTTTGAAAAGATCTTGCCTTTCTTACACACTCCCCCTGTCTTACATCCCAGATCCTGCTGGAGGATCGTGAATTCATTTTTCTTGTGAGATTTTCATGTAAAATACCCAAACAGCTGATGGAGGAGATACTGGAATCCTGCATTTCCCTCTTCTTGCTTAGTTACAATCTCGCAGATTAATGTTTTTGCCAAATGCAATGACTATGTCTAAACTGCTAGATACATAAACTCTGGGAAGTGACCCCTAGTCTCTGTCATACGAAGCAGTGGCTCACGTCCTCCATCCTACTCTGGGTTAATCCTCCCTCAAGTAGAATGTCTGCATCCGTGATACGACGCAGCTGCCTCCAGATATCTTCTTTGCTTAATACTGTGGCCTTGTAGCTAAAACAGAATTATTATTTTCGTGCCATTGGTCATATGAGCATGTCTTAAGTAACCTGGGAGCTATGCTGCAGCCCACCAAAATGTTTTTTTTTGGTTTTTTTTGGTTTTTTTTTCTGCATGATATGGGAAATACTTATTGCATATCCAGGGATGGTAACCACTATGGTAACTGTAGGTAACAGTAACCACTGAAGGTAACTGTAGCTTTACATAGCAAACAGAACAAGCTGAATTCTGGACTCCCTGAATGAATGCACGAACCATTAAATGACTGGACAAAAAGGAGGCAGTTTTACAACTAAGCCTTACAAAAGAGAGCAAAAACTGCTGCTTTCCAACAGGGAAATTATCTAATTCTTCTTTCTAATTCTTCACTCTGTTAGGATTTAAGCAGGAGGGATTGCTCAGTCCTGTGAAGACTGAGGCACTTAGGCACCGATATGCAGAAGTCATTTGAACAACTGTAAAGAAGAAATGCAACATACTGTTGGATTTCACCTTTTGGACTGGAAATGTTCACCTGTATGAACATTTTCTTTTGTGATTTAGTCTTCTTGTGGATCAGAACCATAATACTATTAAATAGAATTTATGCTTCAAAACCTGTCACACCATTTTTACAAATTTTGCTTTGTAATTTACTACAGCATTTTACTGTGGGTTTTGCACAAAATAGTGTTTTGGAAGAATATATCTTTGTTATAAAGGTCTACACACTTATCTTCAGTATACATTTCAGAAGATGCTTGCTTTTGATCTTTTGCAGTATGGAGATGAAATTCCCGGGCCAGAAATGGAAAATGTCTGGAATGCTTTGGCAAACAATGAAAAATGGAGCAACAACCTTAGGATAACACTGCAGTTTCTCATTAGTTTGTGTGGGGTTAGCAGTGATACCATCCTGTTACCTTACGTAAGTGTTTGCACTCTATTTTAGTTATTTTTCGTAGTATGGCTTTTCGTGAAGAAAACATATTACCTAAGGAAAAGGAATTTCTATTTAAAAAAAAAAAGTGCTTACATATTCCCTAGCACACTATACAAAAATAGATGGGCTATAGGGAATAAATGAGTTAAAAAACTGAAAGTCAAGAAAGGAAATGAGGGGTGAGAATCTCAATCTCTACTACTGGAGTGCACAACTCATTTCAAGCAAGAGCTGTGCTCCACTCCTTCAAAGAACAGCTTTGTTTATCTGTGTGAGTAACCAGTAAAGCAGTAACAAGGCCTGAAAGTAAATTGACTGAGTAAATGGTAAAAAACATTTGGAATATTTTTTTCCATGTGAGATTTGCCTAAAAATAACTAATTTTATAGATATAAAAGTTTATTGAAAAGATAGAGTGGCTGTTTAGACTTTAAAAGACTTGAAAGCTTGAATGAAAAGATGAAGCGAAGTGAAAATGCTAAATGCCTGTTGTTTTTTATTTTTCTCGGTAGGTAATTAATTCACACAACTGTTAGCTCAATTTTGAAAGGCCCTAAAAAAGTGGAAGTTATTTGGCAAAAATATGGCAATTATATTTGGCAAAAATATTGGCAAAAAATGCCATCATTTTATTAATGATTATCAGTTTTAAAGATTTAGGTGTTACTTCAGCAAGGCATATAATTTTAAGAAAGTGCAGCCTTCTCTTCTCCTTTAGCAATCCAGGGCTTTCTTAGGACATCTTAAAAGAGAACTAAGAGTCTCCATAACCTTCTTAGCTTAGCAACTTTTTCTTTTACATGGCTGTGATGAGATATATAACTGTTCCTGTAATGGGCAAGTCAGACTGTGCAGGATATTGTTATTATTCAAGTTAAAATAAAATGAAAGCTGTCTGAGAAAAGCAAGGTAATCGCATTCCCATGTGCCTTACTGCTCCGTTGCTGTGAGAAACGGAGTCTAAATTTAGCAAATTTTCCAGCACAATTACAATATGCTGCATTATTACTTAGTCTCTTTGTATTGATTTCCAGGAAATAAATTAGAAATGAATATTAATGTGAATAAACTTATCTGAAAAGCCTCATAAACATATTTTGTTTACAGTTACTAAAACAACGTAATGCTTTGAAGTGTTTATGATGGTTGCTTGGCATAATAGCAACTATGGAAAAATCATTAAAAAATCACAAGATATTGCTATTGTGTTTTTAACATTTACTGTGGTAGATTAGACTGTGCGTATGTAATGAAGCCAGTGGTGCTGAGCTAATTGAAAGAGGGACAATTTAAAAGTGGAATTGCCATAAGAATAAACTTAGGGTTTATATAAGAAATCAAAGGATATGACGCCAAATATCTTGAGGGGAGTGAAGATCTGTCCATCAGCTGTGGAGTGTGATGGAGGCTCCGAATTCAGTGGTGACCCTGCCTTGAGTGGGAAGTTGGATGGGAGACCTCCTGGGTCCCTTCCAGACAGAGGGATTCTGCACTGACAGACTTGGGATCAGGCCCAAAGAGATCATCAGGAGGAGCCGACATTGTTGACAGAGAATGTGTCAAACTCAGAGAGAGAAGAGACAAGACGAGAGCTGATGTATTTCTGAGAGCCTACAAAAGGAACAGAGGCAGTTTCTAAGAGAAAGAAGTGTTGTGCTTAGTATATGTTCCCACCACTAATTAGAAATGCCTGATAATACTCCCTGCTTTTGCTCGAGAGCTTCTCACAAACCAGTCTCCAATTCCCCTTTCCAGATACTTGCCAACCTTGATTCTCCAACTCTTTTTTCAGATCTCATGCCATGGCGAGCTCTGACCAGCCTCCCTCAGCCCCCTTACTCCTCGTTACACTTCTTTCTTCAATTTCTTTCCAAACCATCTCTCTTCAAAGCTAGTGCTCCCATTTCTCCCCAGCATCTCTAGTTCTGTCCTTTCCACACCTCTGTCTCCTGGAGTTTGGAGCATCCCACTTGCCTGTGGGACTGTTCTGCTTTCCCAGGCTTCTGGTGGCTGCTGAAGGCAATCACGTTTTCATCGGTGCCTTTAGCCGACTGGCTTGCTCTGTTTTCTTCAAGACAATTAATCTGTGTTCTACAATACTGACTGAAAAGTGGGATTCTCAGATTTTGAAAAATCTGAAGCAAACAAAATGTCTTCTGTAATAACTTATAGCCTGACTGTGGCTGAGTCAAGTTTGTTATCTTTGTCTTGAGTACAAAAAAACGCTGGTCTTATAACATGTATAAATTTGGTGTTTTGATGATGCTCTGACGTTTCCAGATAAGAAATCTTACCCAACTCTGTTAACTATAGAAGACTGCTGATGCCTTAAACATTCAATTGTCATGTAGGTAATATATACTAAATAGACAATAAAGATAATTCAAACAAGTTACAGCACTTTTCCAGTTCACCTGGACTCAAAAGACCATGAAGTTGCAAGATGGCCCATTTGTCCCTTCTCACTTTGGGGTTTTTTTTTGGAGCCATTGTGGCCTCAGGCAGTCACCAGCTGCTCCGTACTCCCAGCCATCTGTTTGGCCTGTGTGAGCCCAAACCAACAACATGTCTTGACTGATGGGCTTTTTATATTTTTTCAAGCAGCTAAATTCTTTGGTTTATCTTTTATACTTATATTTTGCTTAAGTGCTTTTTTTTCAAAGTGTGCCAGGGCTTTACTGGCCTTTCTTTCACGTATGGATTGAGAGAATATTTGCAGTTCAGAACCACCTTCAGCGTAGGCTTTCACTGTAAGTAATGTGACCCTTCCTGGGATGCAAGCAGTTGGAAGAGGCATTGGGAGCACAACTAGAAAGAAATCTCTGAAAAGCAGGAGAGTTTTATGGGGAAAGTCCCTGGGGAATTGTTAGCCAACAGAGTAGCAAAGAGCATTTTGAAGCTCCACTAGAGCTCTAGCATTTGCTCAAGAAGAGCTGGCAGGCTTCAGCAGTTTTAAAGTCAAAAAAATGAACAAGAGAAATGTCCTTGCATTCAGTAACCATCTTCCTTTTTCTTTTTTTTTTTCTTTTTTTTTCTTTTCTTTTCTCAGTAATTTAGTGTAATTTGATCTGACTCTCTCAACACATCTTGTACGAATATCTTGTGTGGATATGGTAGCGTTTGAGCGTTTGAAAATTTTTATAAATACCACTGTCTCTAAGACATTTTGAAATCAGTATTCAATATGCATGAAGTCTGCATGCATAATTACTTTGCCTTTTTCCATGTACTAGTGCTTTGATTACAGATGTAAATAACTACTGAGAGCTTGACCTAATCTTTGTGGGTACAGCTATCTACCTGTCACATCAATAATATCTGGAAATATGAGCATGATGTTTTGGATAGATGGAACTTTCTAGATGAGAAATTTGCTCTATGCAAGAAAGCAAGATTCTTCTTCAATAGAATTTACATATTCAACCTATAAAATCCGTGTGTGTGATTCAGAGATAATTCTGATATCCTGAAATTCTAGGTATAAAATTAATATTCTTTTAAAATGTGTATAATTACACATCTAAACAGCTGATTTGAGAATAATAAGCAAAAGCTTTGAGACAATTAGAGCAGACATTTGCTCTGTTGTGGAGAGGATCTTTAAGTCAGAAAGAACAGTTTTATATGTATGAACATGAATGTATTTCTGTGTTGCTGGGTTGTCTGTCCGGCAGCAGCACTGGCATCTTTGCAGCACTGCAGTGTAACATGCATTGGTTTCTTTGGAATGATGAGATGGAGAGACGAATAACTGTTGTTTTCTTCTTTAGATCAAGAAAGTTGCAATATATCTGTGTCGCAACAACACTATTCAGACAATGGAAGAGCTTCTTTTTGAACTGCAGCAAACGGACCCAGTGAACCCAATCGTCCAGCATTGTGATAACCCTCCCTTTTATCGTTTTGCTGCAAGTAACAAAGCCTCAGCTGCAGCTTCTGGTATGATCTAAATATACTTTTTTGAATACGGTCTCCTAATTTTGCCAGTATTCATCTCTCAAAAAATAAATCTCTTTTAGTTACTTGCATGTATAAAGATGAAGTTAAAGAGTTTATTTCACATCTAAGTCTTTGAATAATTACTGCTATGTAAGTTTCATGAGTGTGCTCAGTTCTCACCACCAATTTAATAGGACATTAGCAAACTATGATGCTGTTCAGACCTCATACAAGGTGGTTTTTCCATCCCTAGTTTCTGAGAACAGCAGTCGTCACTGCTGTTGTCATCACAGCAGTGCCAATCAAAGAGCAGGACTTGTTGAAACCTGAAAGATTTAGCTTTGTGGCCATTCTGCTTTTGAAGGTCTAGTGCAATTTTTAAGCTGAGGCAGTCAAAGATAAATAACAGACATAAACACCAAATTCAGCCCTGTGAGTGTTTTGCCAAATTCTTGACAAATATTCATTTAGGCCACCAAGACTGAGCTTAGTGCATTGTTACATTAGTCTATTCCTCAAAGCATTGAGGGATACTTTGAAAAGAAAATAAAGTCATGAGCTTTTATTGCTTTGCAAATATTATGTGCTGCATAAAATGGCCATGTTTACTCCATCTCATCTGCAGGAACCACCTCTAGCAGTAACACTGTTGTAGCTGGCCAAGATAGTTTTCCTGATGCAGAGGAGAACAGAATGGTGAAAGAGACTGATGAAAGGTCTGTCATTTTTTTTCTATGTATTTTCCTAGACTAAAAGTGAGATCTTGAGCCGTATTTATTATCCAAACTGCAGTGAGCTGTGAGGAATTCTGGTGATCATATGGATCCTGAGCATCATTTCTGTACCAGTAGGATGCTTTTAAGAAGTGCATATGTGAAATTAAAAAAAAAAAAAAAAGCTATCCACATGATTCTAGTTCTGAAATGCTCATATGCTGCAGAGCATATCGCTGAAACCTCCACTGAAAGAATTGTGCAAAGTAGATGATTTTTTGTAGGAATAACCTAAAAAGAAAACTGAAATAATGCAACAAATAATGAATACTAAAATCTTTATTAAAAGACAGGTTTGATCACACCTCTTTAGTTCATGATCAGAGAGCAAAATTTATTTTGCAGATTTCTATCCATACTTGCAGAGACAACTATTTCTTTTTCTGATAAAGTGTCTGAAAAAAAATGTAAAATACTTTGTTTAGAGATCCTACTGTATAGTCACTCAATATTTTACTACACATGGTACCTAGAGACAAAGTATGAGTAAGTAAATGAAATGCTAAGGGTGGCCATCAGGTCCCTAGCATAGGTAGATAGATTATTTTTCTCTCTGAGGCCCTCTTCATGTAGGAGAACTTTGAGTGAATTCTGCTTAAATCAGTTGATAAGTGTACTAGTCACTAGTATCACATTAACAGTCCTCATTCAGAAGTTAGAGGAGGAGAAAAAGTTCAGTAAGCAGAAACTTTTGGCTCGCTTGTCTTTTAGGTATTAAAAATGTAAGAGGAGCACTTTGTCAGTCTAGTCTTTTATTTTAAGAATATGTGGAAAATGTTACTTCTTTTTTATTTTTCTTTGCATAAGTGTTTATGGCTATAAAATTTTAACTTTTTTTTTCCTTTTTAGTTGTGTTGCAGATAAATTAAGCAAATTTCATCTCCTGATATAGTTTAAATCTAACCATGCTTTCGGAGTTTCTTATATTACATAAATCTTACATGCAACACAAAGAAGTTGTTTGACAATCAAATCTGCCAGAGACCATATGATAAAAATGAAAGGAAGGTGTTGGTATTCGTGATTCCTAGCAAGAGGAAGCTCCTCACAAAAGCGCCTCAGAAAAAACTGTAAAATAATTTATTGGAATTCATTACTGGCATTTATTTTATTAAAGGCAGCAGATGCCTTAAGTGCTTCTGTACTTCAAAACCAATGTGTTGATCTTAGAATGATCTGTTAATATTGATTCTTGTGGGCCAAATATATTAAATAATGATTACAGAAAGCGATGTGTGGTTATTCTCGTAAATGTAGGCGTTTTTTGGAATAATATATCAGAAGGGAATATCATGTAAGATAAAAGGTTGAAAAGCTTTTAGAGTATCTCTGAGCGATCTGGAAAATTTTTATGCAAGTTCAGCATTATTGATTGCAGCATAGATTTATAGGTAATATTGCATTAACTTTTTTGGTAATATCTAATTTTTTGACAAATAGTATGTCACCTACATAGTGATGGTCATGTTTACTGGGTGACTGTACATGCTACACAATGCTTTTACAAAGTATTTGTTATTTTAAAAGCCTGTCCTGCTCTGAAGTAAATTCTTTGACCTTCTTCATCTGTTTCCTACAGGTTAGAATTTTTCTCTAGATATTTCTCGATATATTTCCTTGACTTTATTCTTGTTGCATCTTTCTGATCTTTTTAGGGGTGCCAGATAAACATATCAGTAATTGTCAGTTTATACACATACATTAAGGGAATATATTTAGAAATATTAAGGGAATCAGGTGCTTGAAAGACAGAAAAGAGCAGAATTAAGATGGTTCATGATGCCTTTATGTCACCTCCTTATGAATTTATTGTGTACTAATGAGATGGGTCTGCTTTGGAAATAGCATAATATGTGAATGTATAATTAAATACCCTGCATTAAAATGCATATGTATAGTTGCAAATTGCATGTTGCACAGAGAACCTTAAGCCTGGCTTTTTGATACTGCTATTTTAACATAGTTATTTGGAACTAGTTTCCTAGCTCTGCAGAAAGGGAGAAGTTTTACACCCTCACGAGGGAGTGGGCATCCAGTACAGCTCCTCCTGATCCCAGCGCAGGCCTGGCTGCACTGACAGCAGGAGGAGCAGAAGATGCTCGCCAGCCAAAGTCAGCCCATCGCTGGGTTCGGCAGGTTAAGGACAGTTGTGGAAACTTTGATTGGGTTCTCATGGCCCTTAGCACCTCAGCCGGATCTCCCTATCAGCTCTGGGGTTTTCCTAGGGGAGGGGAGCATCTGCTGCTGCTTGTGCTGCCTTGATGGCTGAGTGCATGGGCTTCTCTTCGTTGCTCAGTCAGTTGTTGGTTTAGTAGGTTGCTAGGCTTTTGCCAGTGTCCATGAGACTGTGATAAAATGCTGCTAGTTTGCAGTTTATGGTTCAGGCCATCCTTACCACAGTTTCTTTGTTCAAGAAAAGCATGTGTTTGCTGCTTGAAATTTTTCTTCTTGATGGATTTTGAAAGCTTGTGACACAACAGCACACTATTAGAACTTGTCAGAAGTTGACTTCAAGAACAGCTTTTACAAAATTAAATAACACTTTATTCATGTTGCTGATTTTATTCATTCAAGATGCTGCCTATGCCTCTTTTAAAAGCATATGAATAAAGAAATTGCATTTTCATGTAGGGTAAAGATCCTCTATTTGTGAAATAAGCATATATTCCATATGTTCAGTATCAGTTTGTGTTTTTAATGAAGACTTTTTTTGTATTTGAAGGTTCAGTAATGTAATCAGAGCACATACCCGACTAGAATCAAGGTACAGTAATAGCTCTGGAGGATCTTATGATGATGACAAAAGTAAGTTCTGGCATTGTTTGATGAAATTTCTGGTGTTTTGGTGGGAGAGGAAAATGTTCTTATGACCTGTGAAGGATTTCTATTTAAAGTTCTGTATAAGCTTATGTAACCCGAGTCTGTCTCTATTTTACCTCTGTGCCTCATTTAAAATTAATTGATTCCCTTTGTTTGGACATGGGTTCAGTCAAACCTCTTTAAACACTAGAGAACTTCAGAGACTAAAGCAGCAGAGCAACCCCCAAACAACAACACAGAGAACTGTTCTCACATGTCAGGGCAGAAGATTTCCAAAAGCTGTACAGCCAGCACCTGGGATTGTGTCCTTCAGTGTTACTCTCCAAAGCTAGTGCCATTATAGGAACATGAGGAAGAGACTGATGAGATTCCAAAAATGAGGTTGCATCTCCTCTTTAGCTTTCCTCTGCCACCTGCAGCCAAGTCCTGGCTGCACCATGGAAAACATTTAGAAGGAGGAGTGAAATAGTTTTCCTGAGCATGCCTTTTCTTAATGTGTTTCTGCTGAACAAACCGTAAATTGACACTTTTTCCAAAGAAAAACAAGATATTTCAGTCAGCTATTACATAACAGTTTTAGTAGTTGGATGTTTGAATTCATTTTTTATGAGCTATAAAGAGGCAAATCAACAGAATTTCATTTAGACCCTAACCAAATGTGAAAAGGCAAGACCTTTTTATAAACTTTGTCCCTGACTTAATAAATTCAAGTCAAATCATGTAAAGACCATAATGTCTTATGGTACTAAGGACGCTTCTCTTTGAAAATATGTTGAGATAAACAGCAAAGGTTTCATATCTTGTTTTGTCCAAATAATATTTTGGATATACCTTTCTGCAAAAGATAAAAGCACTATCAAATATAATGCAATAGGATAGTTTTAATGATATCAATAACTGTTTTTTCATAATTATGAATATAATTATGTTTTAAAACAGTCTACACAATATGAAACTGAGTCTCTTTTGCTAAAGTTGTCTTATTTTTCATATGGCTTTTTAATGCTGCAGCTACTAAAAATTCTTCCACATACGTTAAATGGAGCACCAGTGCTGATCTGTTCTGCATGAATTATATTTAAAAGTAAACTGTTTATGTCATCAAAATGTTCCTCATAAGCAGCTGGTTTTGACAAGAGCTTTGGGTAATAAGAAGTTTAAAAATGCTGAAGTTTCCTTTGGGTCTTTTGGAATGTCTCCTCAAGCCACTGGCCAGATGCTTTTCCCTGCCTGTATCTGCAAAGTTTATAGTTCTATGAATATTTGTGCAAGATTTGCTTCCCAGAGGAGTTCTTCTGCAAGTAAGCAAATGCCTGGATGAAAAATAAAATACATTTTAGCTACTGACATTTATGTAGGACTCTAAAAGGAAAGGGTAACTCTTTTATCATTTGTCATTCTGCAAGATAAATAAAACAGTCTCCATTAAGAAAGTGCAACTTGCTCCCTTTGACAGGCTCCGGCTGCTAAAGAGCTGATGGTCTCCCCCCTCCTCTCTGCTTGAGCATAGGTGTATCCCTGAGGAGACAGATAGATAGATAGAGGGCAAATCTCTTCCACCTGAAAACTCTTTTTTCAAAGCCTTACTGCAAAGATTGCATATTAGGGTGTAAGGAGCTTTCTTCTTTTCTTCTTTTTTTTTCCTTCTTTCTCTTTTTCCTTTTCTCCTTCTTTTT
The DNA here is from genome assembly GCA_034781795.1 of Crypturellus tataupa. Taxonomy (NCBI): domain Eukaryota; kingdom Metazoa; phylum Chordata; class Aves; order Tinamiformes; family Tinamidae; genus Crypturellus; species Crypturellus tataupa. The sequence goes on along the minus strand of JAWLRI010000837.1, from coordinate 1,710,994 downwards.
CTTTCTCCATTTCTTTCTGTTTTTTCTTTTTTCTATTCTTTTTCTTTCTCCTCATACCACATACAAACTCATTAAAATGTGAGTAAGGAGCTTGCTGTCGACTTCATGAAGCAGTTTTATATGAAACACTCAGTAGCAATAAATAAGGACCACACAATGCTTTTTATGTGAAAAGCATTTGTCATATATTATCTGTTTAATCCTCAAAAGACAAATATGTGAAATCGCTATACTTTGCGAGATTCAGTTTATCTTGCTCTTTGGTTTTAAATAATATATCATTGTCTGAAGATGAGAGAAATAAATAGAGGTCAAAATCAGAAAGAAATATCTAAAGTGTTCCTTGGAAGACTAACACTGAAGAATGGGAAAGATGAAGTTGGCTTTCAGAAGGGATTGGAGAAGTTTCTACTTCACTGAAGGGCTCCTAAAGGTCTGGAAAGCTGAAGGCATTAAAAATGCTGGCATTGATGCTTTTATGGGGCTTTTGTAGGTGTAAGAAGGGTGTTCTTTTCCTGTATCAAAGTCTACAGGCATAAGATACAGGCTGTAAAAAATGCTGAGGCTAATGCTGACATTTCAAACCAACCTAATTTGTTATAGTATAAAAGAAAAAAGTCAAAAAATAATGTTCTCACTGAAAATTCAAGAAGGACAGTATTTAGATATGTCAAAAACAGGCTTGAGAAGGCTGCTTTCTGTGGCAGTACTTCCCAAATTACCAGGACTGAGAAATAAAAAATGACCAATGGGAAAGTAAGAATGACATGGTACAAAATGCAGCAAAGATGAACAAAGCTTTGCAGCTGACAGAAGAGAGAAAGTGGTGGAAATAATTTACTTTGCCAACATTGTTGCAGATATGCAGGTGGAAGAAAAAAAAACCAATTGTGTATTAATTAGCATACAGCAGCTGTCAGACTGAAGCAAAATTAAATGCATATTTGGGAAATTCAGTAGATACATCATCCCTGCTCAAGGAGTTTTACCATGGTGAAGCTGTTGTTCGCATTCCTTATGTCTCCTTCCTGATGGAGGACATTTAATTTCCGGCTTTGCAGCATCGCTCAGCAGGGCCTTGCTGGGAGTTGCGAGGAGGCGTCGCTGGGGGATGGTTCCCTGGCGCAGACGCCTCGCGGCAGCCGCTTCCCTGGCTGCGCCTCTTTCTCGCTTCTGAAGGTAAAATCTGTTGCTTGGCGCTCTGTGATCTGGATCCAAAGCTACTTAAATGACAGCAGGGATTCAGCTGCAGCTCGTATGATTCAGTGCTGTCTGCCTGGAATCTGTGTTTCGTTTCCAACAGTTTGAAAGAGGGATTAAAAATTCATCGCTTATTATTGAACACAGGAATCTGCAAACCTAAAGTCATCTTATCACACCCCAAAGAGCTGAACCTGTGCATTAGTGTAAACTCAATTTTATTATTTCATCAAAATAGTTAACCAGACCTGTTTTTATGGACTCTTGTTTTTAATATTTTTGCACGCAGATGATCCTGTTTCTCCCTATACAAGCTGGCTATTGAATATCGTGGAAACCAAGCAGCCGCATCCCCTGCCCATGCCTTACAATGGAGGGTGCTGGGCACCTCTTGTGGACTACCTGCCAGAAACCATCACACCCCGTGGACCGCTGCACAGGTGAGCAGCTTCTCATGCTGACATTCCAGACAGTGAAATCTCTCCCCTTCTAATAGATTGGCCAACACCAACCCACCTGTCTCACCAACTCCTGAAATTCATGTCTTCTTTAACTTTTGCTTTCCCATAATCAAAATATGTGCAGTGGAGAATGTGCAATTCTACCAGATTCCTTAAAGCCTGTTTACCCTTTGGGACATCACTTTATGATAGGAATCAAACTGAAGCAACAAAACTAAAACAGAAAAGGACAATTTCCCTTTCCCAAACCTCTGTTATTGTTATTGTTATTCATAGCAATTTTTCTCTACCTTTTTTTTTCTAATTAGGCTTCTCTTTTGCATAATTTTATTGACATTAATAGTATTGCAACAGGTTCTTACCTGCTTGATACTGTAACCAAGTTACTTTAACAACAGTAATATTAAGAAAACATTGAATATTGTTTATTTCTTGCAAAACAGCCGCCAACGTCACTGTGTTCTAATCTCCAAAAAGTTTGAAACTGATACTGTGATTTGATTACCAGGTGCAATATTGCTGTCATCTTCATGACTGAGATGGTAGTGGATCATAGCGTGAGAGAAGATTGGGCCCTTCACCTCCCTTTATTGCTACATGCTCTTTTCTTAGGTAAGACCAAAAGAAAAAGAAACTATAAAGTTACTCCTATCCTTCTATTTTAGTTTTGTTGAAGCTATGGGCTTGAATTTTCCTTATATGCTTTTTTAATTCTGATTTCATAAAAGAAATAGGGCTGCAGTAATTACACAATCTGTCAGTCTCAGAACATTGAAATCTTTGAATATTTAGTCCAGTTTTAACCATATTTGAGAGACGGGTAGAAGTCTGAGGATGATTAACTTCCTCAATGTTTGTTTTGTTTTGATTTCTTTTAAGAATCAGGGTGCTACTGTCAGAAAGGCAGGAAAAAATAGCCTTTGTAACACTACTTTTTGAGAGGTAGCTGGCCAGTCATGTTAGATTCAGACCCCACAGACGTATTGTCTCTTGCCTTTCAAAAATATTAAATAAGAAAGTTGAGATCACTCTATTGCACGGATAGTGGCACTGGGAAACAAATAATTGGAAAACAAACTTCATTAATCTCACTGCTAATGGGATATCTTTAGTGCCTTCCATAATATGACTGAGTGTAGAGGCACTCCTTTTCCCTACTGCCATGTCTGTTCTTGACTGTAACACAGTTCATTTGGAGGGTGCTGACCAATATGTTCCTTATCCTGGCACTTGATAGGCTGAAGATTGCATGGCTTAATTTTTTAGCACACAAAATTATTTGGTGTTATAAAGTCATTGCCTAACTTTCATGATTGATAAATAATACTTCTCACACATAAACATTTACAGGCACTTGTGAAATTAATTTGTTATGACTGGAGATTTCAGTCCTCATTTGGTCACCATAGCTGCCACTAAATCTACTCACTGGCTCTGACAGGAGTCTGTTTTTCCAGCAGACAAAAGAGGTTGAGTTGGGAGTTAACAGAACAGTGCTGAAATTAGATATAGTAGATATACTGTAGTATATATGACTGAAGAAGACACCTCATTCTCCTTTTCTATTACTCTGTTAATAACTGTTCTGTTTGAAATGCTTTCATGGAATAAGTTTTTATTGGAAAAAGCATACTCATCAAATCTTCAAGTATTGGGTGTTGGTGAATCAATTTCAACAAACTGCTGATGAAACACTGGGCCAAAAGCTAAACCACAAACTTATCGCATTGGGCCTCTAGGGACATTTTCATCACAACATTTCACATGTGTACTTCACTTCTTATTTTTGAAAACTTAAACCTAATCTTGTGGCTGCTTGTAACAATCTGAGTACTTTTTATATTGCTGTAAACTTTTAACATTTAAGAGGGAGATGAATGACAAATGGCTAAGTGTATTAATCAAATCAATAACCAGTGATCCAACGGCCTCTTTGTTCTGACTTGTAATAAGTATAGAAAAATGGTGTTTACAATTAATAATTCTCATGAGAATAAATAAATAAATTTTCAGAAGACAGAAATAATATGCAGCAAGGTGACCACTTCGCTACTTGAGAAAACTGTAAGGAACCACTAAGTAGCTGTGCAAATAAACATAGGCAGGAACAGTTATGATACTAACAGTCTGTTATAGTAATATTTTTACTGATTTGTTCCTGCAATAATGTTTCAACATTACAGTATTTCACAAGAAAGAAATATAAATTTATGAATACCACTTGAGGCAGTGCCTTGGCTAGGAGCTATCATTTCTCAGATATGAATATACAGTTAAATATAACTGGTTAGACTTGGCTTCGGAATTTCAATTTCATTTCCTTAAGAGCTGCTAAACCTCCTGCAGAAAACATCTCAGTAGTTTGTAGTAGACCTCTTCTGTGAGGATTTAGGGAGGTAATGCAAAATCTCTTGTTCAAAGCTTTGAATATGACTGAATATGAAGTACTTCTGTCCCTTTTAAATATGAGTAAGCCAATGGACCTGACTGAAACGGAAACTGGAAATAGTGTGGTGACCAGAATGAGAGCCTGTGCCTTTCAAGTACTGGAGGGAGTGGGAAATTGCTGGAGTAAAAGAATTTTGCAAAATATCTTGAAGTGGATGTTGGCTGGTATTGATAGTAAAGGAAAGAGACAGACTGTTGGTGTGAACCTGCCTGCTGTGTCTCGTGCATGAAAATCACTGCTGTTTAAAATCTGCTGGCAGACAGTGTGAAATGAGCAGCTGGATGACTTTCTCATGGAAACATGTCTACATCACAACACAAATTTATGCTATTGAGCCCTCTTTTAAGTCAAGAATTGTCTAGCACTGGAGTAGCACAAGGACTGAGCTGTCTCTTTTTACTTAATTTACTTACTTTTACTTAATTGTTGCCATGTCTAGGTTAAAACCTTCATACTTTGTGGGTTAACAAGAGGAAATTTTCTGTCACAATTGCTGCCAATTTTACCTTCCTAAGTCCAAATTTACTTTCAACTAATATAAATTTTCTATACCCTCTGCACTTTTGAATGTTTGTGTTAGAATAGGATAGGATGGAATCAATATCTCTTGGCAAGTGGAAGGAAATGGAGAAACAAGACACAGGTAGTGATCAGATTGGTGGTGGCTCTTCCAGAGAATGTGCTGAGTGGGTGAGACAGAGTCTGCAGCAGCCAAAGGCACCTGGCTTTGACCATGGCAGCATTAGCAGCTGCGTTTGGGCAGGTCAGACAAGGTCCAGTGGGACTGAAATCTATAAGAAAAGACCTCATGGAAACATCTCTTGGCTGCTGCCACTTACAGGAGCTGAAGAGGAAAACAGCTCCACTGTTCAGCACTGAAACTGATTCTAAACACAAGAAAGTATTTTCAAATATTCTAGAAGACACTGAAAGAGAATTCAAAGGAGTTCATTACCATACACTGCAAAATATCTTACAAAAACTTATTCCCTTTATGTTTGTAATGTGATTTATTCAAAATGTGTTAAAATCTGGGAGCATATGTACAAATAGCAAAGCAGTGCTAAAGTGACTAGAATCTCTCAGTGCTGGATCTTTTGCTTCAGTTCTGAACACTGAGCTAGTGAATAATATTTCCTGCTGTCCCATTGGTAATTAAAGTTGTTTTTCAAGGGATTTTGTCTGTCAGCTCCTTTCTTTATAAATCAGTATTAATCTCCTTCAGTTTGCATTAATAGTAAAACTGATAGTCTATGAAAGAAAGCCAGATACTGAGGTGAGCAAAGTAATCATCACCACCATGAAGAATCTCTCATCTTAGAGGTTTTCAAGGACTGTCAAATAAACACTGCTGTGTCGAAGAATGCATCAGGTTTCAGTGCCATACATTGCTGGCACCTGGTAGGTTGGACCTTAGTCTGGAACCAAACTGTACACAGACATTTGAAGCAAAAGCACTGCTAACTGTGGCCAGAAATACTGTATCTTTGTTCCGCACCATTGCCGTGAACTACCTTGAAATTTCTGCTATTTCTGGAATGTGAACTTGTTTATTTTTACTTCATATTCAGTGACTGCTGTAACCTTTTCTTCTAGGTCTTGACCATTACCGCCCTGAGGTTTTTGAGCACAGTAAAAAGTTATTGCTTCACCTTTTGATTGCATTATCTTGCAATAGCAACTATCAAGCCATCGCATCAGTGCTTCTTCAGACCAGAGAGATGAATGAGACAAAGACTCTGACAGTACAACCAGGATATTTGCCTGAATATCTTTATACAGGTAATAAAACACAACAAGCTGAGAACATTGCATTATACTGAGAGGTTTTTGGAAGTGGAATGTCAGGGCTTCTTTATATGAAAGATAATGTTTTTGATAAAATAGTAAAATGGCAAATCTGTACAGTTTCCATTAATATTAATTCCACGTGAACAGCTCTAGAGATGCACTCAAATTGTTACTAGATAACTTTTCATAATGGAGAAAAAGTTTTGTGCTGCAAGGCAAAATATGTAATGTATTTTTTGACATTAATATGGCTAATAACTTCCTAACATTCCCCTCAGGAAGCCAGGACTGCTTTAAATGAGGACAATCAATTTTCAACTTAAAAAAAAATGAATACATAATTCCAAATGAGAAGAGCAGCAGGAATATTCACCTCAGGTTTTCTGTTCTTCAGTTAAATTATCGCATAATGTAATGTACACTCTACTCAGCATCACAGACACACTCACTTCTATCCTGAAACCTATTGCTAATTTAGGATCTCAAACCTCTGCTGAGATGGGTCTTCTAATAACCATTTGCAAATTCTCTGTTTTTGTGGAGCTGAATTACTATTGTAATATTACTAAAAGCAAAAGTATTTTTGAGAGTTGAAGAAATCACAGAATTGGTAGAAATATGAAAGTAGGATTATTTGTTGGGGATGGTGTGAGGAAGTTTACAAGAAAAGGATAAAATAGGAGCAGTTTCCAAATAAGTGTCAGTTCAGTGGTTCTTTACCAACACATTCAAAAGCACTAAACAGTGTGACTTTATAAAGAATATTACTTGATAAGGATATAAAAAATGATTTTGAAATTATGAGAGGAGGAGAATTCAATAAATGTATTTCAAATTAATAAATTAATTTGGTCTTTGTAGTTTTCATTCCGAATAAAGTCCGAGCAAACTTACCTCATACATGAATTTCCCATTGGAACTACGTAGATCTCATGTCCATGAATTATTAAATATAATTTAAATTATATTATGGCTTCTCTACCAGAATAAAATATTTTTATATTCCTGCCTATGAAAAACTTAATTAGTACCATGTATCTCTTGTGTCTGAGAAGTTGCAAAAACTTCTTAATTGGATTGGTTTTTAATCAACTCATATAAAGAGTCAGAACGTGGGTGAGTGGCTATAGCAAAGAATCCTAAGTAAAAATATTTCAGTTCAGGTTCATCCCTTATAATGTCAAGTGACTAAATTAAGAGTCTCCTGACCTGCAATGAATATGGTCAGTAGAGAGACGCCTTCTGCTCCCTATGTTTTCCAAGGCCAATTTTTCTGTCGTGGATACAGACTAATCTGCAATTTGACCTTAAGAAAACAGCTCTTGGTTTCTAATTCCTGCTCTTAAGCTAACTTGTGTATTGGTGGCAATCTTTTGACCTAGATTAACATTCCCTCAGACCTTAGTCATGAAAATATTTAGTATGAGTAATCCAGTTATTAAAGGCATGGAATGGAGCATTGTGTCTTATTTTTTGTTGTATCTGTAAATTTAGAACATTTGTTTTTCAAGTACAGTAGCTCTCATGCAGTAAGAAAAAAACAATTATCTTGACTTTGATAGTTACTCATTTTATGTTAGATTCTGTAGGTTTAAAAATATATTACCAATTTTTCACTCCCGTGGGAATTTGAGAGCAGCTGCCTTCTGTGGGATTTTTGTGTTTCACAGTAGAAGGTTTCTGCTGTTACTCTTGGAAAGGAGCTGCTTGGCCTACACGTTCATCTGTAATGCTGGCGTGACTCGTGCATTCCAGCTTTATCTCCTCCTCTCCGACTGACAGGTGGTTTGGACTTTCTGCGGGAGTACCAGTCATCTCCGGTGCCAGACTCCGGCTTGAGCTCCAGCTCCACCTCCTCCAGCATCAGTCTGGGAGGCAGCACTGGAAATCTCCCACAGATTACACAAGAGATTGAGGACATGGACACTGCTGCTGAAACAGATGAGAAAGCAAACAAATTAATCGAGTTTCTGACAACCAGGTAATGGAGATAAGCAGAGGTTACATTTGTTTGCACTTGAAAAGCATAGCTGCATGTCTTCTCTGCAATTATTTGTAACAAATTAAATGACTCAAAGGAAAATAACTGAGTTTCTATAGCAATTACAGACTCCCATTGCTCTTTTTTTTGATATCTGTAGAAGAAGGTACTTAAAAGCATTACAGTGTCAGGAACACTAGAAAATATTGCCTGACAGGCATAAAATGTTTAATTGACTGATAATATTATGGTCAACACAAAATTAATGAGAAAAGTTTTATTTTTATAAAATGAGATAGGAGGTACACAGGGTGCCATGAAAGGCCATGGTGAAGCTAGGTTTAATTAATTTTAACTAATTTTAATTGCTGAATGCAAGTAGTCAATCCTGTTTTCAAAAAAGAAAAAAAAAAGCAAAAGCCAGGATTTGATTATGCTGCATTCAAAATGGTATAAAGTGCATTTGAAATTAGAAGTTTTGTAAAATACAGAAAATGAATTTTTAATTATCTGTGTTAACCCCATACACCAGTACATGCTAGAGCATAACCAGCTGGAAAGCAATGTGGCAGAAAAGCAGGGTATGAAGAAGACAGATTCTTGTCAGTGGTGCCAATAACAGCAGTAGAGGCAGTGGGCACAGACTGAAACATATGATGTGAGCATAACAAGACTGTGAGGGAGGTTGATCACAATTACAGGTTGTCCAGGGGGGTTGTGGAGTTTCCATACTTCAAGATGTTCAAAACCAAACTAAGCACATTCCTGGACAACCTACTTCAGCTTGAACAGGCTGGGGTAGACAGGAAGATTTACAGATACCCTATCCAACCTCAACTATTCTGTGATTTTGGACATAAAACTATATTCAGTCAAAAATCTTTCCAGCTGTAACCTTGGAAATGTCTGGTTACATTTACAGTTTATGTATTTTAAATGATTACATTTCTTTCAGACAACTCACAGAAGTTTTGCACTTCATTTTGTATTTCTTTAAGGGCTTTTGGTCCACTCTGGTGCCATGAAGATATCACACCTAAAAATCAGAATACCAAGAGTGCTGAACAGCTCACTAATTTTCTGCGTCATGTTGTATCTGTATTTAAAGATTCCAAATCAGGTAGTAATATTTTTTCTTTCATAGTTCTAAGGATATTCTTAGTCTGTGATCTTCTTTTTAGTGGATCTCTTTATGCAGAAGCATGACATATTGTATGTCTTAAAAAGAATATACAGCATATTAAGGGTTGCTTTTGAAAAATCGTATTAGATTGGGTTGTGACTAAATGTTAAATCAAACATTCCTTCAAAGTCATTGGTAGAAAGGATTTTGACTGATTGTTCTGCCTGATAAAAACCTCTCCGTGCCCTGTAAATATCTTCTGAAATCAAAGCAGAAACATAACATCACTACTTGTATTTAGGATCTGATCCAAGGCCTACTGAAGCTAATAGAAAGAGCCAGCTTGGTTTTAGATTTTGGAATGTTCAGAATTTACTGCTGCCAGTGAGAGTAATGGATGGCTTCAGGGTTTGTTGAGGACATTTAAAAAATTGAAATCGGAATGAAGAATTTCAGTTTTACAAAACAAACATTTCCAGATTCTAAATTTCAGTTTATTTTCTTATATGGTGCGTAAAATACGTGTAAAAACAGGGAAATTTGTCCAAAACAAGACATTTCTGCCTCTTTGTTTCTCACAGGGTACACTACAGTACATACCCTCTCCATACAGTTGATTCAACCTGCATATGCCTCATAGTAAAGTCTGCCTTTAAAAAAGTACTGACATATTGACAGTATTGCCTCTCTTGCTCAGGTTTTCATTTGGAGCAGCATCTGAGTGAAGTTGCTTTGCAAACAGCACTTTCAAGTTCTTCCAGACATTACGCAGGCCGCTCCTTCCAGATCTTCAGGGCATTAAAGCAACCCCTTTCTGCACATGCACTGTCTGATCTCCTGTCAAGATTGGTGGAAGTTATTGGAGAGCATGGAGATGAGATTCAGGTATATATGTGTGATTCATGGTGACTTGTAATACTGGTGTTTTAAAGTATATTTATTTTAAAATTACAGTTTTAACAAGATATTCTGGAATCAAGTGGTGCAGGTTAGATTGCAAAAGAGGCCATGCAAACAGTAGATTTGAGTTTACTCAATCTACACATACCTGCTCAAATCCCTCAGCCAAGTATTAAAATCTTAGCACTAAAAAGAACATCGAGAAAATGTGGAGCAAATATGAAATAAAATGAAAGCATGATGATCGTTTTTGACCACTATACATCATTAATTTGCACTTAAGAAGCTCATCATCTTATCTGCTATTATAATGTTACAGCCTGGAGTAGACATCATCTAATTTGTCAAAAAAAAGTATTTTAAAATGAGGAAAACTCTAGCCCCCCAGAACAATCTAAAATTTACCTACCTTATCCAAACTTACACAGCTTGATCCAGTCCTCTCTTGGTGAACCACCTAGCTATACAGCCTGTTGTCTTGTGAAATATCTATAGTCAGATCCTATTTATTAAGAGATTCAAGACTAAAAAAGTTTTTAATAAGAAACAGACTGACATCACTTCCATATTTTACTTAGGTAATGAAATTGCCACAAGATGATAGTAATATTCTGTCACAATCACTTGTGCAGAATTTAAATCTGTAACCTGCAAGTCAGAGGTTCTGTTTGCCATTACCAGCCCCCTGATGAGATACCTGCTCTTCTCAGATTCCTTCACAGAGCATTCAGAAGAAGAAAATAAAATACACTTGTAGTGACATTTTAATGTGCAACAAAATGGCATTGGTGTGAATGTCGGTCATTTTTCAAGGGAAATGATACATTCTGTTTTCATTAGATTTCCATTTCTTCTGTTCAGCTGAATAGTTTTGAGTGTATTTGTTGAAATGGCTATGCTCATGCATTGACAGGGCTATGTAATGGAAGCACTACTTACTTTGGAAGCTGCTGTGGATAATCTCTCTGATTGTTTGAAAAACAGTGATCTTTTGACAGTGTTATCTCGGTAAGAGCCTCTTATTATCTTTAAAAAAATCCCTTATTTTGTTAAATGTACAATTCTGCTATCTGACAACATAAAATGATTCTGATAAGACTGAGCTCATTTGTAATATATATAGAACTAGACCAAGAGCACACCTGAGGCAAATTTTGCAGTAGTTGAAGTAATGCTGCAGAGCTTTCCAATGCATTATAAATTCTCTCTTATATTCAGCTGTCTGTAACATATTTTAGCATCCTTTAAAAAGATCATATTCTTTGTACCTAGCACTTTTGGACCATATACTTGAAAATATATATTTAGGGAAAACTATCTTTTTTAGAATATTGATTTCACACAACCTGTCATTCTCATATGAAGTATATACCTCAACAAGGAAAAGGACATGGTCTGTTCTCAATAAAACAAGAGTGAATTCTGTCCCGAATGTAGGCAGCTTGTGGACTCTGCCAGGTGCAGAGCCATCTTTGTGAGACCCTTAGTCCAACAGGGGATGAGGGGAAAATTACAAGTTCCTTGCATAACACAGCTGTTGACAGTACTGAGGAGAAGTTAAAGTCTGTCTGACTCCTAATAACAACAGAATGGGAAACATGTCAGGAAAAATCTCTAAGTTAACAAATTTCATGGGCAGCATAAAAGCACATGGGCAGTCATTTCTGAAGCTAAAAGGTGCTGCGTATTATAGTGCAATGTGCCCATGAGACACTGGAGTTACTCATCTTTCTGTAATGCACATTCTGGCAAAGAGCAAGGTGGAGTAGAAAAGAAGAAACAGTCCAGAAAGCAGTGGGATGCATTGTTCTTTATCCTGGCATTAGTGTTTCTATAAGATCCTCTTTAAAGAGTATAGACAGTAGAGGCTTGCAGTGTTAGGAAGTGAGAATGCAGAAATCAAGTGATCTCCATAATTAACTTCTACTGAATGTATCAACATAGCATGTTTGCTGGCAGAGCTAATGCACATGGATCATCGGTCCATGAAGTGTCATCTGTCACTGAACCTGAACCAGCTCTGCTTTGTGTAAACCATCCTGACGAGTGCTTAGGATACAGGCAGGGAAAGGCAATGACAACAAGGTTTCTGAGAGGCCTGTACTAGCAAAAAGAGCATGGCAGGTCTCTTGAGGATTACGTTGCAAGTCTGGTTCTGTGTAGGCTGCATTGTTTTTAGTTCACACAGTTCTTTTGCCACCTGCCATTGTGCAGTTTGCCTTCAAGCTATGCCAAGTTCTGGGTTTGATCTACTGATAAGGGCATTTTAAAGGCATTCTAGGCTGTCCTACTCCAGTTTGGTGCAGTGTCACATGAACCTCACTTCAGTCAGATCTGTGGGCCCTTCTGGAATGAAAATGGCAGAATGTAATAAACAGTGTGGTGTCTTATTTCTTCTGTGTAAATATTTATTTACATTTTGATAAGTGCTTAGCCTACACTGTGTTTGTACAAGTTTACAAATGTGTGTTCACACACTTCAATATATGTTATGTTTGGGTTCAGTTCATCTTCACCAGATTTGACATCGAGCACCAAACTGACTGCAAACCGAAAGAGCACAGGGCAGCTCAATGTGAATCCTGGAGCTGCGGGCAGTAACACCGCCACTGCTGAACGAAGCAGGCACCAGAGAAGCTTTTCTGTACCCAAAAAGTTTGGAGATGTGGACAAGTCCTCAGATCCGCCGCGCAGTGCCACTCTGGATAGAATTCAGGCGTGCACCCAGCAAGGACTGTCATCCAAAACCAGAAGTTCATCTTCTCTAAAGGACAGTCTCACTGACCCATCCCATATTAACAATCCAACAAACCTACTGGCCACCATCTTCTGGGTTGCTGTAGCTTTAATGGAATCAGATTTTGAGTTTGAGTATCTCATGGCATTGCGACTATTGAATAAATTACTGGCTCATTTGCCACTAGATAAAGCTGAAAACCGGGAAAAGTTAGAGAAGCTGCAAGGGCAGCTGAAATGGGCAGATTTCTCAGGGCTTCAGCAGCTGCTCCTGAAAGGATTCACCTCGCTTACCACCACTGATCTCACACTGCAGCTCTTCAGTTTGCTGACACCAGTGTCACGAATATCCATGGTGGATTCTTCTCAAGCTATAGGTAAAACCAATATACTTTTCTGTCTTTCCATTGCTTTGACATTTGATGAGAAACATCACTGGCACAAAAACAAAAATGACATTTTTTGCTGTTCTAACATAGAATGTTAATGCTTTTGCTTTGGGCTGGGTGTTTTTCTTGGAAATTTCATACCAATATAATGTGTTTCTGAAAAGCAAGTGTATTCCACAATACGTTCTTGCACAATAGGAGTCCCAAGTTTTTTAACATTTAATTTCTAGGGCCTGACATGGTATACAGTTCCTGAGTGTTGCTGTAATAAACACAGTTAAAGAGACACTGTCAAATTTTCTAGACCCTAACTTGGCTACTATTTCTATTGACTTACTTTCAGAATACGGCAAACTCTTATGATTTTTAAGTTTACAGGATTTTTACTAGAAATACAAATACTGACAATTTTGTACATTTTTATAAAGCTAGTTGTACATACTGAGTAATGCAAGGGGGCTGTGCTTTAAGACAAGAAGATAATATTTTGAAATTCATATAGATAAGATTGTGATCTCTTTTTCCTATATTTAAAAGAGTAGCTGTGATTATTCCAGATTGTTAGGCCTTAGTCTCAGTCAGAAACAGAGATATTAAGACAATTCTGCAGTCTTCACAGCTAAGTCCTAACATGCTTAGATATGTAAGGGGATGAGTAAAACAAGCTACACAAATCCAAGCAGATATGTGGCACCTATAGTCCAGAGAATGTCTGGGCAATGCACAGACAAGCTGCAAAGGTACCTTCTGTAGTATCATTTTCTCTGAGTACAGAAGAAGCCTAACGCTCCTAAATTAGGCCATTTATTCGTGTGCATAGAATGAGACAGAAAATGAATAGCTAGAGGGATATTTTCATAGGTACATTCTTTTTTCATTCAAAAGGTGTATTGTCTCTGGCTACATTTCTTGATTTTGAGCTCAACTCCTTCTTGAACTGCAGCAGGTTTTGTTACAGCTCCCCATTACAACCTCTGCCCATAAGTCATTGACGGCCTTGAGCCCGTGGTGAATTAACAGGCAAAGCTGAATTCCAGACTCCAAACAGAGCCCTTATGATCATGACAGGGGCTGGCAGGTAACATAGGAGCCATCTCCTAGGTTCAAACCTTCTTACATGGTGTGGCCAGTCACATGAACAATTTGCCGGTCTGTATGAGGTTAATGTAATATTGATACTAGGACCTCTCATAAAATACCAACTTAAAGATCACTGTGTCTTCTGCCATCGCAACTGTACATTTTGTTCTGTATTTTCATGTTCCAGGATTTCCACTGAATGTTTTGTGTCTCCTGCCTCATTTAATTCAGCATTTTGACAGTCCAAACCAGTTTTGTAAAGATGTAGCTGAAAGGATTGCTCAGGTATCAAAGTTATTTTCTGTATTGTACATCCTTCAGCCTTGTAAAATGCAGATGCCTTGTTTACAATGTATTTTGACATTTATATTTGTTTAGGTTTGTTTGGAAGAAAAGAACCCCAAGCTTTCAAATCTTGCACATGTCATGACCCTTTATAAAACACACAGCTATACAAGGGACTGTCCTACCTGGGTAAATGTGGTTTGTCGTTACCTGCATGAAGCATTTGCTGATATTACTTTGAGTATGGTTACGTATCTGGCTGAGGTAAGTTTTCAAAGAGGAACTGTTTTAATACTTCTGTTACCTAATAAGCCAAAGAGCTGAAGATTACTGGGCTGTAATTCTGTAGTTGTTGTTTGGATTAAAGAGGAGAGAACAGAAATTAGCAGAAAAAAAAAATACTATATGAAAGAAATAATATGAAATACTAAAACCAAAGCCAGGGAAAGTTTGCAGGGTTGATGCATCTTAAAGCATCATCTCTCATAAACTGGTAATGTTTCTACTGCAAAAGAAGGATAAAGTGGACAACGTTTATTTAGATCCCATGGAGAAAAACAGGAGAAGCCCTAATACCAGTAAGAGTTTAGCAACTTGAGTAAGAACTGCAGTCTGGCCCTCTATAAAAATGAGATTCGTGATGCAAATTTCTGTGCATTCTCTTAGCACTGAATGGAACCATCTTGCTGCCAACTGTTCCTCATAACAACCACTTACACTTGTCATGTATGGAGCATAGAGCTGATGTGGTGGTGTTACTGGTGGATCCAAGGCTAAGTTTTGCTTTCCAGCAAAGCTCCTTGATTTTCTGCCTCCAGTCAATGCCAGGACCCTACTTTGCTCTAGAATGTTCCAACTTCTCTATTCACTTACATGCATGAAGGACCTGGCTCGAGTCTCCTGAATATTCATTACATAAGTTCTCTAGGTTCTTTAGGACAGCTTGGGTCTCCCCACATCCCTCTGCTTTCCCCTGAGTGCTCCATTCACAGTTGCTAGTCCTGCTGCACCTCTCTGTCGGCCATTCTGTGTCATCTGCCTCCTGCAAAAAGGGCTTATGCAGATGTGTGGAGAGCCCTTCTTTGTGCTTTCTCCTTGCTGGAGATTGACACTCCACTAACATATTTACAGCACATCAGGCAGCTTTGTGGGCAGAATTAAGGCCTACTCTTACCTAGTACAGGGTGCCAGAGTGGTGGGTAAGCAAGTGTCCCCTTCTCTGTATTTACCTTCACTGAAGCTGTGTTGAGTCACATCAAGGAAGTGTTTGCATGGATGTAGGGTAGATGCTAGTCTGGAAGAAGGGGCACAGAAATCATCTTTTTCAGTGTGTTGTGGCCACAAAAATTATTTTTACAGCAATCAGCATGTTATCTCCTCTTGAGCAGATACTGAGGTAAAATGCACATTGCCGTGAGGGAGGGAGGATATTCCTTGTTACCGTTAACAGCCCCGCTACCTTCCAGGAAATTTTCAGCTATTTCACACATGCATGCACCAGCATAAATGTAGAATGTCTTTCTGTATGCTTCCTGAATTACTGTCATATATATGTTTAAGCGCAGTTACCATTCCAAGGCTGGTTCTGGTATTCCGGGATTACAGTCAGGTGTTCCACAATTCCGGGATTTAGATCAAGCCCTTCTTTGTATTAGTGTCTGCAGTAAGAGAGCCCTGGGACTCTACTCTCCTCCTTAGCAGAAAATGTTTCCTTGGCAGTTACAGCCCGTGAATACTGGCAGTGAACTATGTTTGGATAAATATATATTGCTGTCTGGATAGTAGTAGTTCTGTTTCTTTAGCATGTTTTCTTTTCCTCTCCCAACTTTCAGCAAAGGTAGAAATAAAAAATGTCTCCTGTTTTTATTGGTTGTTCTTCCCATTTGCAGTCTAACATTTACCTGCCAGCTTACTCAGTGACTCCTAAATGTGTTTTCTGGATAAGTTAGGGCAGGCATATTTAAGATGTGTGTTTCATTATGCAAACATGTTGGCCCTTGACTCCCAACTTAAAGCTATATTTTATTTCACACTTGTATCATCTTCACTTGAAGAATGATTGTAAAATAGCATTGCAAAATCAGTGGGTGAGGAAAGATTAACAATACAGATGGTATTTATGAGACTAGCAACTTTTTCTGTGAGGAGAAACATCTCAAAATTTAGTTCTTTTCCATGTGTTTTTCTTTTTCTTGATAGCTGCTAGAAAAGGGCCTTCCCAGCATGCAGCAATCCCTCTTGCAAATGATCTACAGTCTCCTTAGCTATATGGACCTGTCGGCTATTCCTGTTAAACAGTTTAACATGGAGGTGCTAAAAACCATTGAAAAATATGTACAGGTAAATATCTGATCTTTTCTGTATTAAAATAGGAACTCAGCAGTATTTACTGTGAAAAGTTATCCTTTTTTGGGGGGGGGTAAGGATTTAAGACTTGATTAGGAAGGGGGACTAAGGTTGTTCATTGTGATACCTGGTGGATAAATATCCTGGTGCCGAATAGGCTCCTTGTCCCCAAATAAGACACCTGACCCTGTGCTCCTGGTGCGGGGTGGGAATCAGGCTGCAGATACCATGGGTTTAAAATGTTAGCTGCCTCCCTAACTCTGTTTTGAACTGCTCTAAGGGCCCAAAGAGAAATTTGCACCGATGTGACATTCAGCCCTGCTACAGACAGCATCTCTTAGCTGGGAGGCAGTGATGAATCCTTGGCTTTCCTGTGTTTAGTAACATAAATGTGTAGAGTGGGTATTTTAAAGCCCTTTATCTTCCAGATCGGTCTTGCACTCAGGTCTTCCACTTTACAGGCCCATTTCCTAAGAATGACTCTTAAGGCGAGAGTATGTACCTCGGCAGTGGGCAAGAAAGAAGTAGAGAAAGCATAATATATTCATTGCACATCAGTGTTATGTGGCAAAAAATATGACTAAAGTGTAAATGATCTTGAATATGTGTAAATCTTTCAAGTTGCTGATTAAATATACCTATTTCTAGAGCATTCATTGGAGAGAAGCCTTGAATATCTTGAAGTTGGTAGTTTCTCGTTCTGCCAGTTTAGTTTTGCCATCCTATCAACACAGTGATCTTTCAAAAATGGAAATACATCGAGTGTGGAACAGTGCCTCCAAGGAGCTACCAGGGAAGACTTTAGAGTTTCACTTCGATATTTCAGAGGTATTGTTTGTAATTCTACTACTTAAAGCTCTGGTTTTCATCTCATATTTGATAATCCTGAAACATGTGTTGTAACTCCTTAAGGGAGTTGAAAAATTATGAAAGAAAATTATCGTACAGCAAGTCTCTTAAATTCTTCTTGATCCACAGTGACATTCTGCATTTTCATTTAGATTTTTCTAATAACGTGCTACCAGTTGTGTTTAAAATACTTCCAGGGAAATGCTATGCCTAGTGTAACTTGTAAGTATACTATATATAATCCCTCCTCCTCCTGCCAAGTGTTTCATTCCTGGATGCCAGTGTTCTCTATAATTGTTTAGACACAGAAATATGTTGTTTATGGCAGTAATGCCTAGCTGCTGACGGAGCTCATTTACAGCAGTCTTTATCCTGCAAACCCTGGGCACATTGTAACTTCATGCAACTGAATGAACCCATTGACTTTAGTACCCAAAATGAGTGTTTTTTAACATTATTTACTTGTTCATATGTAATGACTTTGGTCATAGGTAATAGACTTTGGTTTAAAAGGAAATGTCAGCATAAAAAGGTCTCATGTATGGGGTTTCTGCCAGTTTTTGCTTGTAAGTTTAATCCCAGAAAACGCTGAGTATTCTGTCATCAATCCAAGAAATCATTTTACTGTGTGCTGGAACAGGGCCAGAGTGCTCAGCATTTTTAGGAAAACCCCTTAAAACAACATGTGGGAGAAATCTGGACTTGGAATAATCATAGTCTTTTTTTTTTTTCTGCTGTTTGACAGTTTCTTATGACTATTAGCTACTCATGAAGACAATTGTTAGATACTAGCCATGGCAATAGTAACTGAGAGTTCACAGTGGAAAATAATATACATACCACATGTCATGAAAATTGGTGTACTCCTTGTTTTTCTCATACTTGCCATCTTCAGAGTAATCTTTTCCTGGTGGTGAAGTAATAGGCCCCGTTATAAGCTCACCGTGGAGCACAGTACTAGCAAATAATTGCTTTTCATTTAAGACTCCAATTATTGGGAGACGGTATGATGAGCTGCAGAGCTCCTCCGGCCGAGACGGCAAGCCGAGGGCGATGGCTGTCACCCGAAGCACTTCTTCAACCTCGTCAGGCTCCAACTCCAACGTCCTTGTGCCTGTGAGCTGGAAGAGACCCCAGTTCTCACAGGTAAGCTCCTTTAAAGAAACCTGCTCTTCAGTAAGAGTTGCACACACAAAAGTATGATTTTTAGCTCTTAAAGGCTTGTATCCTCTGTGCCCTAAGCACAGCAGGGCAGTGACAGCACAGCAGTCTGGCTGCAGGTGCCCCTGAATGGACTTCTCCAACTCAGTAAGGGCCTGAGCTGTTACTGCCTTCTGTCTGGCTTGTAGGAAATGCAGCTCTCTCAGACCACTAATTTTATGTATCAGATTGAGGTGATACGGACTGGTGAGTTTAGATATTAGTGAGGAGAGCAGAAAGTAAAATTTTGGAAACCTTGTTTACGTGGGAATTCAGATAGAAAAAAAAAAACTTGCAATGCTTGTCCTAAAAGTGATTTTTTGCTTGCATTGCTGATTTTGATTAGCTGCCCTCTAAAAATAAAATCGTATAGAATAAAGGTGTCTATTGCCTTTTTTAATACAGCAGATCTATAATGACTCAAGCACCATTTCTAAAAAAAAATAGGTATGTGCTTAATGATCTAGTGCTTTCTTATTAAGTTCAATAGAATTAATGGACCAATTTAAAAATAATAAGGACTAAAATAATTAATGGCTACTTTTCTGTTTCCTTGTGTGCACAGTAGCTATGCAAGCACTTGATGAGTCATTCTTTGGTTGTTTCCTCCTAATTAAAAATTGCTAATTATGTCTGCAGTCACCAGAATACATGTTTAAAAAGATGCTAACTTGGAAATGTCTTGTTTTCTAGAAAAGAACAAAGGAAAAGCTGGTACATGTTCTTTCTTTGTGTGGTCAGGAAGTTGGTCTGAGTAAAAATCCTTCAGTAAGTAGCCTTGTATTGACTATTTTTTTTTCTTTTGTCCTGAATTTTTAATATGAGGAACTTTATTTCCCAGAATTGTTGACCTGGTTTCCATAGTTTCAGATTACATCGCTACCACTGTAATTTGCACTGGCCCGTGCTGCCTTTCTTACCATATAGAACACTGATAAATGACTTCACTTAGCGATGCATTTACATAAGGAGCTACATACCATTTTGCTGTGAGAGATTTGTGATGCTATAGGTTTTACTGATTGCCAGCACAGTGGGTAGAGAGTAATGATGTCTAGTATTACCAATTTATAACCTTTCTAAAGTACTAAATTACAGAAATAAAACAAAAAATTCTAATTATTCCATTAAATAATAATTCTAACATTGGTCTTTAAAGATTAATAATGTCTAGTGCTCAGAAATGGGCGATGGATCATCCCCGATGGGGGAGCTTTTAAAATAGTTATTAGGGTTTTTTTTACAGAAGTAGAAATATTTTTGAGTGTGTTTTAATATACTGCTTGTCACTTGTATTACAGTGAACAAGTTCTTCAGTTCTGCCAAACAGGAAATATTGCCTTTTCTCAACTAAATTGCAGATATGATTATTTTTCAGTAGGAAAGGAAACATGATAGCTTTTTAAGTTTTCTAATCATGACACATTTTCAAGCATCATTTTTAACTAAAGATTCTTCGATGAACTTCTTAACTCATCTCCTTGACAGCATTTTCTTTGCTAAGTTCTTTGAATTTTGTTCCTGTAAACATAAAAACATCCAGGCAACCTCAGTCTGCAGCCATTAGGAGGTAGCTGTAATATTCTTGGACTTGTTCCTGCAGTATGAAGTTGCTTCTTTGTACAAGTTTAATCTGAAGGCACCTGTCCAACATAAATAATAAAGAGTGTTCTAAAAATACTCACTGAAGGAATTAGGTGTGTACTGGAAATACAGACTTCCGAATAACCAATTACAGCTTTTAGGAAGAAACAACCGGAGGGAACAGTTTCTTACCAGAGAAATCCTTTGAATTGTAGGTAATTTTTTCTTCCTGTGGTGACTTGGATCTGATCGAGCACCAGACAAGCTTGGTGTCTTCAGAAGACGGCACCAGGGAGCAGGAGAACATGGATGATTCAAACAGTGAACAACAGTTCAGAGTCTTTAGGGACTTTGATTTCCTAGATGTTGAGCTGGAAGATGGGGAGGTACAGTATATTTTTTCTGAAACACATTTTTTGTTGCTGTTGTTGTTATTCTTTCTACTAAATCCTATACTCTTTCTTTAATACAAAGCTTTAACCGTATAACTATAAACTTTGAGCTGAGATTATTTATAAAGTTCACTTAGTGTTTACTTCAGTAGCAAGCCAGTAACAGGCTACCACACCCTTCCTTTCTGAATATGCTTTAGGAAACGCTGCAGAACTGTTACTGAAAGATAAAGCCTCTGCTTTAGTACCAGTATAAATATCAAGCTTCTGAGACTTTTAGGTGAATTCAGCTTAAGCACAGTTTTTTAAATCCCAATTTGTTAACAAAAATGTGTTTGCAGATTAACAAATCTCTGTAATAGGACTGTTTCAAGTCTGTTGTTTCGTGAGTAAGCTTCCAGAACTTGAATTCAGGTCTTCAGGCTGTTGTTTCTTTTGCAACTGCTGATGAAATCACTAACACTCGGAGAGATGTACCTTCCATGCCGCTTAGGTGTCAGTGATTTCATCATTTCATGCCGGAGCTAAGCAGAACCCTGAAGGCAAGATCAAGTCTTGGCAGGTGAAGCCTGTCAGCTCACCTTCAACTGAAACCGCTGAAGGGAAATAGTTGAAGAAGTGCTGAAGCTTGCAGGGGCTACCCCTGTTAACCTTGCTTACACCAAACTCATAGTGTTTCTTTCCATTTGGGCAGGAAAGGGGAAAAAAAATCATTTTCAAGCAAGTTTAACAATTTTGTTGCTATTTAGATTTTAAAATTGTTAGCTATTTTGGAGTACTTAAAGCGCCAATGCTCAATCAGCCTAACAGTTTAGAAAATGGTCTTGTCAGTCAGGATTCAGATTTTGATGTGAATTCTCTCAGGCAACACTCTCTTAGCCCTAAGAGCACCATGTGTGCAAAAAGAAATAATCAGCATTCCCACCAGTAGATTTACAGTAGCACTATTTAAGGTATCCCTGAACTGTGAATTAAGGTACTTACTTAGGGTTTTTTTTTTTCCCCAAATAAGAGAAAGGATGAAGGAATGGAGAGAGATATCACAGAGTCTTTATTTTCCAAGTCAGGAATCTCTGTGTACTCTCTGGACTAAGTGTAGTAAGTTTTGCTCATAGTGGCCAATCACTTTGCTGAAAAAATAAGTAGGTGGCATCAGTGCTTGAAAATACACTACCCAAGCAATGTAAAGGAGCTTTAATGTTCCAAACAATGATAAGTGATAAAACAGCAATGCCAAGTAACTGCCAAAAATATGCTTGCTTCAAGCTTTTCTGTATCTTAAATTATTTCAAAATATTGCAAGGAAATGATACTACACTCATCTCATCATATGAAATCTTCTAAAGAAAATACGACTTTCATTACTCAGAAGGAGAACAAATTCCAAAACGGTAGACAAGTCACTGAACTGGCAGATGGTCAGTACTATTAATACTGGTGTAGGGCAGAGACGTCACACCTCCCAGCTCAGTGTCCTTGGCACTCAGTGCAGAACAACTCCCATCCAGAAGATTCTGCCTTCATGGAACATGACTGCAAAGATTTGTACACATGTGGCTAACTTGAACACCGAGGCCTAAATTAATATACTAACCATCTTAAGATGATGGGGAAACAGACGTCAAACTTCTCCATTTTTATGTGAAGTAGGGCTAAAAATCTAGTCTTATACTTACTACATGTTTTAAACTATCATCCATCTGAGTCCTTGGATTCCAGGGTTTAGTCCAGCCTGACTTAGTACTTTTAAAATAGATATTTTAGCCAAATTCAAACCTGATAGAAGAAGCAATGTTGCTAATGACTCAGTTGAAACTATATCATTTACATCAGTCTGAAGTTTATTTATTCATAAGCATGAATAAAACAGTGTTAGAAAACTTAAACTAGCAAGAACACAAATAGCCTTTCCAGAAAATCCTGTGATTTAAACAGTGATGATAGTTTCATTACCAGATCACAAGATGTACCTGTCTGAAATTTAATAAAGCTATGAATGAAAGCCATGGATATTTTTAAACTAAAAAATAGGTCTGAAGATCTGAAGTTTCCGTGATAACATAATTTAGAACTGTAGGCAAATGTTTGTCATTATGTATTTAATACAGCGATTTTACATAGATTCTTTCTATTTGTTTTTCTATCTGTTAAATCTGCTACCCAGGAACTTCAGGTAAGTCCTGAGCTCAGATATGCTAGTATATGTTATGCCTTTTTGCAAACTTGTATGATAGAATAACATCATATTTTTGTTGTTTGCTCCCTTTTCAGTGTGCGCTTGTGTGTGGGTGCGTGGGGGTGTGCTTGTATTTCTGACAGGTGTTTCATTTTTTTGTCTTGTGTTAGAAATATTTTGGAGGCCTTTTTCAAAAAAAAAGTTTTAAATCATTAAAAGGCATTTTGTTTCATTTTACAGTATTTATTTTTGACATTTTCAGTTGGCTTAAAAAAAATTAAATTATTGTGATATAATACCAGCATTTTGAAACTGGACCATTTCTATTTTGTATTATCATAAGTAATATGTAGAAACACAAAAAGAACTTAATCAGTTTTTAAAATATAATAAAGTTGGTGCCATTTGTTTCTATGGATGAATAATATATCAATCCAGCTTTTCTGTTATGATATATTGACTCCTCTTTGCATCCTACTAATGCTGATTAATGGGACCTCTTTGGACAGTTTAGATCACTGCATACCAGCCTGATTTTGCAAATGATTGTGCTTTATTTAATTCAGCTGTATACTCCTACTGACTTTGCTGAAATTATTTTCCATGTGAAGAGAACTGAAGAGGCACATAAGCATTTGAAAGTCTGAGAACTCAACTTGTAGATTTTCAATATTATGTCAAGAATTGAAATGATGCAAAAGGGGTTGTACAAACGATACAAAAATCTGGCAGCAACAGGCGCTTTGCAGATTTGTTTCTGAGAGCTTGTGTATCAGTTAATGTTGAAATGTAAGCACCAACAAAATCTCTGTCCCCAAAGACCTGTGCTCCAAAAGATACAAGGATGGGGAAATAGAGACTTTTTACTGAGCTCCACAGCACTAGTGCCTGTGCTGCCTGTACCCTGCAGTATTTGTGCAACTCCATCAACTTTGCGTCCTTTGGCAACACAGCAGGGTAAAACGTTTCTGCAAGAAGTTTTGCATGACTCTTAGGGGCTTTATTGAGGAGCCAGGCTTCTGCTTTCCTGACCATGCCTCGCTTTCGCCCGGGTTTGGCAACACTTGAAGTGGCTGGAATGGCAGGCCACCTCCATTACGAGATAGGTGGCCGCGGTCGTGCAAAGTCCCACGTAGTGCCAGCTCGCTGATGGCAAGGCACATCACTGAGAGAGAGCAACTCTTTTCTTATATATTGCTGGTGAATTTCAGTTAGGAAATAATTTTGCTGAAACTGTAGATAAAAATGAGCAACCTCTCAGCTACATCATCTTTCCTGCTTGCTACTCATGAAAGAAAAACTGCTCAGACTGCAAAAAAACACAGTTCTGTTTTAGTGGCCATGCGTTCACATCTTGTTTAAATTCTCTATGGGTCTGAGTGTCCCTGTAGCAAAGTTACACTAGCCCAAGTGCTTCAGGTTATTACATCTGTTATGTACCCCTTCCCTCACTTTTAATTGGCTCACTCCCTTAAATTACATGTAATACAAGTGCACCTTTATTTTTTGATTTTATTTAACTTTATTTTGTTTTGGGGCTGACTCTCTTCTTTAATATGTCCCAAAATGAAACAGCACCAAGAAATAGAGACACAGACTGCAAAGTTACTTGCTAGTTGTGCATGGGCATGGTGAGGAACACATGAGCAGTCCCTGCAGTCATTCTTGCTTACTTGGTTATTGCTAGTTTGGTAACTGATGTTTTGGGGAGGATGGCCCATTGCTACTTGTGTCCTCCAGCCTTCATGAGGGAGGACAGAGTGCCAAAAATTTGTTGAAATAAGCAGTTGGGAACAGTACAATAATTTTTGCAATTTAAAGAGGCTCAATTTCTTAAATATTCAATATTTCTACTCCCACAAACATTACTACATGATCATTTTCACGGGATACGAAAATACAGGATTCTTCTAATACGATGGCATCAACATTCTCATTTTCATTTGCTCTTGAATATAGTGCCTTCCTTAATTTTGCATTTCTTATAGATTACAGGTCTCAAATTTCTGAATTGTCTTTTTCTTAAACAAGAAGTTCTTAGTTCTTTTTCCTTTGTATTTTTTTTTCAGGAAAAGTGAGCCTTGCATTGTAAAACTGAACTTTCCTTCTTTTCAGTCATACTCCAAAATCCATTGCATTGAAGTGCAGTGATGCAAAATAAGATCTATTTGTGCAAGGCTGTTGATTGCTAAGGAGGTAAAATTGCATTTGAATTAACTGCAGATTATGCCCTTCAGTGCCTATTCAGCACATCTGTCTGAGTAGTCCTGAATGGGAATTGCTCGAGTGTTTAAAATCCGAAGCCTGCCTAAGTACCTTGCAGAGCTGAGACCTTTTTCTCCATGATTGTACATAATTCTCAACTGCACAAGTCCAGGAGATGCTTCCTATGTAATCTCTGATTTGTTAACATTTATGATTTTAGGGGAGAAAGCTCGGTGCTTTCATATTTAAAACATAAGAGTCAACCTGAATTTTCAGAAATTGATTTACTTTGTTAAGAGTGTTGCTTCTAACAGAGTCTTTTCTTCTTTTTCTCTGTGGGTCCCCGGCAGGCTTGAGGACATGTGCCTGTATTTGCTGGCCAGGAACCTAACTAGACTTGGAGAAGGGAACTTGAGACTTAGTGCAGCTAGTGAAACTAATGAGAGGAACTGGCCACAGGGTGCTGAAAAATACACAAAGCAAACAAAGAGAAACACAGTGGAAAAACATTTGTTGTTACAAGAAATTAAGTAATGCTGGTACTTGTCCCCAGTCTAACAGATAATTACACATTTTGCTTAATGCACTCGCTTTATATCACAGTATGTAGAATCAGACCTGAAAGCCAATATAAAATGTTCAGACAATTTGACTGTGTCCTTTTCAAAAGTGAAATTTCAGTCAGTGCTGGTCTGGTTCTGGTCTGATATAACTTCAAATAATTCAAAGTAACTTCAGGTTACAAAAATAAGCTATACTGGCCTAGAATAAAAGTTAAAAAGATGTGCTACTTATGGTGTTTTGCAAGCTAAATGAAGAGCTGCATTCATATCTACCTTAACTCATCTTTATGGTTATGTATATAATGAGAAGAATGCAAAATCTTTAATGTTTGTTTTGAGATTGAAACATTGCTATGAACTGAGTTTCTAATACTTTAAACATCATGAAAAAACCTTCACAAATTGCTTCCAAGTTTTTATTTTGCCTGCTGTTGTTCCGATGGTACCAAGGTGTGTTTGTATGTGGACTTACAGAATTGAATTCTTAAATCAGCCGGTGCATGAGAAACGTCTAATACAGAACATAATGATTTTTCATTTAACTGTCATTTCCATGCTTCTGCTCTTACCTCCAGGTGAAGTGCTGGGAAATTTTACACACTCCCGTTACCCTGCTGCTTGGCGATGTAATATTCATATCAATGTGTATTGTATCTTTACACAAAAGCCTTCCTTAGCTAACTTTGTTCTAACGAT
This sequence comes from Crypturellus tataupa, assembly GCA_034781795.1. Lineage (NCBI taxonomy): Eukaryota > Metazoa > Chordata > Aves > Tinamiformes > Tinamidae > Crypturellus > Crypturellus tataupa. Next base: position 1,684,588 of record JAWLRI010000837.1, on the reverse strand, counting down.
TAGCTGCGGTGTTCGGTGGCTCTCTGGCGAGGGAAGCTGACCCTCTCGCCGCTTGCAGGGCGAGAGCATGGACAACTTCAACTGGGGCGTTCGCCGGCGCTCCCTGGACAGCCTGGACAAGTGCGACATGCAGCTGCTGGAGGAGAGCCAGCTGTCGGGGAGCACGCCCAGCCTCAGCAAGATGAACCACGAGGACTCCGATGAGTCATCCGAGGAGGAGGACCTGACCACCAGCCAAATCCTGGAGCCCTCCGACCTAGTAAGTTGTTCGCTGGCAGTTTAGCGAGAGCTGGGGTGGCGGTTTTATTTGCAAACATACATAGCAAGTTCAGTGACAGTTCTAAACATAGGAAGAATCAAATCTCCTATGTTGCTATTTGCAGCAAATTGCTCCATGCCAATTTCTTGTAAATGATCAGGGGTAAATAAATATGATGTGTTTAATACTTGAAGAAATAAGACCAGACTCCATTTCTGCAAACTGTGTCAGGTTTTCAGTGTTCACTTTTGGGATGCTTACACACAATTTTTATGACATAAATATCAAAAAAAATCATAATATGTCTTCATGTACAATCTAACAGAACCACTATCACTGCTCTTAAGACTCTGCTTTGCCTGTTTTTAAGACCTGTGTATGGTAGGTAGCTGTATGCTCAGTTCTGTGGGTTTTTTGTCTTTTTTGTCTTTTTGTCTTTTTTGTCTTTTAAACAGATTATAAATCTTTCCCCATCTGAGGATACAAATCACATTGACTCACTTTCTACATCATGTGAGACAACCTCAGCAGACCCTCATCGTTTCAATATAGGAACATCTGGCTTTGATGTCTCTTTGCCTGACATGAATAATCTCCAAGTATCTGAAACTTCCAAGGTGAAGGAATTTTGATTTTCTTTCCAACTATAGAACATCTTATGTAACATTTTTAAAAGTTCATTTTTCTTAATGCTTTTGCGAAAGGTATGGTCTGTTGAGGCAAGTATATTCACACTTTCTGTATATATAATGGCAACATAAAAAAGACATTCATATGTTTCTGTATGTTCATACTCTCTCTTTTCTCCTTACACTCTTCTCATTAAAAGAGTTGTATTTATTGCTTCTTAAATATATTGCTTTTCAAATTCACCAAAATGCTACTAGCTAATCCCAAGATAAATTCATGAACAGGGTAGACTCTAAGGGAACACAGTTTTGTTCTTCAAGCTGGTTTTAAAGGACAATTTGCTAACTTGTGTGTGGGTGTATGCATGCATTCTCAGATTTTTTCATATGTGAGAACCTATTGTACAGTTGTGTGCACTGGATTCAGTTCTTGCTTTTTGGCAGGCACTCAGAAATCTAAAATTCATAATCACAATATTAAGCCAGCTTTTGGTGGCTGGGAGGGCAGGGTTTGTGAGGATGAAACAGCCATATTCAGCCCAGTTTATTTCAGACAGTTGTATAAGAAGGTGCAACCTGAACATAATGTAAGGTTGGTACAAGATCACCATTGTGTGAGTGTCCGTTAATTTTCTGTTTGATAATATTTCTGTTTAATACTTCTGTGTACGGGAGATCGGATGATTCTACTGCTCTTGCTCTCACTTTCTCCCAAGATATTGAATGTGAAGATTTGGGTTGGTTTTACATTTGTTTTTTGGGGGCTTTATGACACCAGGAAGGCGCTCTCTGTCATGTCAGAGCTGGTGACCTCTGTAGAAGAGCAGCATGAGAGAATGGGGCAGGAGAAAAATGTAAATGCCTTGTTTGACCACCAGCTTTCATTGCAGTTCCAGCCCTCCATCCAGCCACAAATATGTGATTGCAAATAAGGAATGTAGTGCTGCATATAGCAGAAGTTATGGAAGCTTGTGGAGGGCCGGGAGCAGGGAAGGAGGCTGGAGCTGGGCTGTCTGTTCTGCGTGTCAGAAACCTCCCCAAGGAAGAAGGAACAGGAGGAGGGGGCTGTGATGAGGAGAGAAGGGGAACCCTGCAAAATAATGACAGTGAAAAAGAGAAACTGATATATGTAAACAAGTGCTGGTAGATGAGTTACCTCATAGCAAGGACCAGTGGTGGAATCTGGCAGAATTTCAGCTCGAGAACCTGCAGTAAGAGCAGACACCCTTGCAGGGGGTGACTGTGGCCGAGCTCATGCTGCCGGATACAAGAGCGGCTGGTCGGTGAATTAGGAATTGCAGATCGCACGTCACGAGTGCCCTGTAAACCAGGGTTTCCTCTTTCATGTTCCCGTGTCCCAACAGTCATGCACCAGTGTTCATCAAAAAGTGAAAAGCTCTGGAAAAGGAAAGGTAAAGAAGTAAATAATGAAAAATCACAGGAGCGGTTTTCAGGCAAATTTAGCTAGTCCTGGGACAGCTTTGATATCAGTGAAGTGCATGATCCAGGTTTACAGACACTTGCCGGAGTTGTAAATGTTTTAATTGCTAAATGTTACACTGGAAGCTTTGTTAGTGTTTCTTTTTGTTTCTTTATTTTTTTTTCTGAAATATACTTTCTTCTAGTATTCGTACTTCTAAATTTTTACTCAAAACAAACTGGAGACAGTAAAAACAAAGTTAAAAGACCTAGTTTGTTATTTATGTTAAGCAAGAAATCATCCAATTTCTGATCAGAAAACCTGAAGTTTGCTTTTAACTGATTTTACTTAATAAGATAACACAAAATCTCTGCTCTTTCCTGTTTCTCTTTTCCTCTGTGTTTCTGTTTTCAGTGTGCTGGTGGTATATGGGCAATGTAGAGGTATATTCTTGTTTCTTCTTTAGTACAAAGATGTTTAATGCAAAAACGTTTGGTTATTGCATTATAATGAAAACTTTCACCTCTACTTTATATAGATGCCGAAAATGACGGCAACAGACAGATGAAGTAAGGCTTTCTGAAATATCTCAGTGCCAAAATGAAAGTGTCAATGACCTAATTGCAAGAAATTAATTCAATTTATTTTCAGTTAAAAGTGCTGGTTACAACACTTAAAAAACCTATAAGAAATTAGCAAGTAGTAATAACACTATGAGCGGTACGAAGATTCAAATGTTATTTTATATTGTTTAAAGTTATCCTCACTTTCTGAAAGTGGGGATATTAATCCCAATTTAGTGCACATTTTTTTATTTTGCCTTTTGGGCATTTTAGGAGACTCTACTGGGTGTGGGGAGGTGTTTCTTTCTTTTTTATTCCTCCTTCATCAATTGCCATCAAAATCTGTTTTCCACATACATGAACTTTCATTGCCGTAATAAACTTTATGCTAGTTGTTCATATTTTAAAGTAGTTCATATTAACAGTTTCCTGAAGAAACATAAAACATTTATACCTCTTGCCGCATACTCTGACTTCTATTCTGGTAAATCAGCTATATGGCTTTTGTTTCTCATTTCAGGACGGTTTGTGCTCTGAATCATTTCATCTGGCCTAGACTCAGGAACATTCCTATCCTTCCTGCTTTTAAAAGAAAAGAAAACAAAACAAAACAAAACACTTTCTTACTTAATTCTGATCCTCTCCTTTCTGATACAGATCTTTAATATGCTAAAATTTATGTCCCTGGAATTTTTCTTTAGGACTCAGGCAGGTCTGGTAACTTCTTCGGGCCACCTCTATTCAAATTCCACTTTCTGCGGATTTCCCTCCCTCACATCTCCCAACACCCGTATATACAAGCAGAGGTGTATATGTATACACGTGTACACACACACACACACACTCCTTTTGAGCTACCACAACCAGACAAAGGAGAAAGTTTATCAGCTACATGCTGTGGTCGTCCCAACAGAAACTGCTATGTAGAGATGCTACTGATGCAACCAAAAGGCAAAAGACTAAAAGTGAAGAAAAAATTATGCAGACCAAAACTGCAAGAGAAACAAAGAAACAACAATAAAGTTCAAAACCTTTAGGTGTTAATGGACAAAAGCAGAAGGAAATGGCAAAAGTATAATCCTTCTAGTGCCCTGTAAAAAGTTTTGGATACCTCTTGACAGTTATTATGTAACTATGAGAAAATAGAGAAAAGGAGAACTGAGAAAATAATTCTCAGTTCTAAGCATGTAGTTAGTCTTCCAGATGATTTTTTTTCAGCATATTTTTGAGAGTGTTTGGTACCTGCATGAAGTGAAAAAATGACGAGAATAGCCTGACAGGAACAAGAACTCTGGTGTTTTTCCTGAAAAAATACTTCCTTGTTATGTCGCCAAAGTGTTGAAATCTGAAATTCTTTGCTAGATGAATTGAGTTGAAGAAATGTCTCTAAAATCAATATTGATCCAAGTCAGCAAGTTAAACAAATACAGTATTTTTGAAGTATAACTTTATTTATGTCATTTATAATGTGCAGCTTTGCAATTTAACATGATGCCTGGTGGCTTTTTTCTTTTTGTTTAATCTTCTCTAGTTATTAGTGAACTCACTGTTTTTCTGTTTGCTGTTGTGTTGCTCATAGTTCTTTATGTTTGTTCCCTTAGGCTGAAGCCGTCCGTGAAGAGCAAGATACAGCAGCCCATGAAGATGACCTTTCTGGGTCTACAAATGAACTGCCTGGAGCATTTGAATGCAGTGATAGCCTTAGCCTGGATATGACAGAGACTGAGGAGAAAGTTGACAGGCTGGAACAATTTGCTCTCGCCAGGTATAAATTCTTACTTAATACAAGATCTTTTTCACTGTACAACAAAATGGAAGCAAGGCATTAAGCAAATTCATCATGGAAATCTATATTTTAGGCATAATAGATGTAAAATACTCATAAGTTTAAAGCAGTGAGAATGCCCATTGTGCCTCTATAGTTATAAAAAACCCCAAACAGCAAGATTTTCCTTGTAGAAGAATCGAGTACATAATCTGTGCAGTTAGTCATATTGTACATAGTGTATTTCATAAAGAGTCAGGAGGATTTTTAAAGATTTGTGGCATTGGCAGTACTGCTTAGTGAAATGTTCAAAGCCATATAATCCATGCATTCATCTTTTTGATCACTTATAGGTCATAAAAGGTCACAATATTATCAAAAATGCCATCTGTATACTCTTGAGGCTCATGTACATGTTTCTGCAAGGCCATGCAGAGTGCAGCTCTTTACAATTATGAATAGAGTTGAGCCTGACTGCAATCTGCCCTGATTCATGAGAAACTCTAAAGTATATGATAAAAAAAAGTTATAATTGTCTTCTGAAATGGGGAAAGACAGACAATAATGGTCTGAAGATAGAGATCCTGTTTTGTGTATTTTTTTCTCATTGTAGCCCACCCATTGCCAATATTCTGAAGTATTTGGAAAGCTCATGGGTATTTTTAAAAGATGCCATAATTGGTCCTCTGATTATATCTCTTTGCTATAGCATATTTTATTTGCTACCTCCTCAGTATCCAACTTTCAGCAGAGCTTTTCTTTTCTCCCTCAGTTTTGGAGATGTCGACCGGAACGCCTCGCCTCCTCCCTCGCCGTTTTTTTCCGCCATCCTCGCAGCGTTCCAGCCAGCAGCGTGTGACGATGCCGAGGAAGCCTGGCGCAGTCACATCAACCAGCTCATGGGCGACTCCGATGGCTCCTGTGCCGTTTACACATTTCATGTGTTCTCTTCCCTGTTTAAGGTAAAAAAAAAAAAAAAAAAAAGTTTAAGACTCAAAAGTCAAGTGGTTTAGATTGTACACAACTATTAGGAGTTACTTTGTAGCAGTAATGAACTAGCAGGAACTGTAGCCACTGCAATTCCATATGCTGCAGAATAATTTTACCAGATTTGCTGGCAGAGCTGTCTTTTATGAAGTTTTATCATAAGTATAATAGGCACCTCATACCTGCAGGTTTGAAGATAACATTACGAGATGTGGATTCAGTTTAAGGAATATTCTCTACTCTACAAGTAGCCCAAAACAATAACTACAAGAGACAGGAAATAGCCTGCAGCAAATCTGTGTTTTCATATTAAACTGTTGAAATCTGAGGATGCCTATGTAAGGATGCCTAATGATTAAATACTGTGCAGCTAATCATCTTAATAAAAATATCTAGCTGCCATGATGTAGTTTAAAATCCAAACTAAAAGTCTATAGACCCAAAATCCACTTCTGTCTTCCAAAACCATATGTGTCACTAGTGCAAATGTAAACATCCTGCAAAAATATAAGGGGAAAATAAAGGCAAATATACCAGTTGTTCTAAAGAATGATTATTTTCAAATGTAGCTAATTTTGAAGGCTTTTAGCTGCATTTTCTTCTGCTTTATGCAAGATGTGTGCAGGATAGTTATCCTGGTGCACCAATGCACACACCAGCTAAGTATCTTCATGCAGGTATTAAGTTCACATGGTCTCAGACCAAGTTCACATGGTCTCAGACCATAGAGGACTTTTTGATTAGCAAAGTACCCTACCAATAAGCACACTATCTCAAGACCTTTGCAGATATATTTAAGACTATAGTGGTTTGAGGAAGAAGCATCATATGTTAGGAATTTTGTTTTCCATCCTATTTCCTCAGTGTTTCACCTGGCTTAATTTGTCTTCTCAAGCTGCATCCTCTGTGTTACACTTTAAAGATTACACCACTGGAAATACAGGTGCCCAAGGTTAGGCATCCTTTAGAAAACTGTCTGACACATAACTCTTTATAAAAATAAAGCAAAAAAGTTCCAACCGGAGCACATGACAGCTCGACTTCAAAAATGTGTCCTATGTTTGTTCATAACACATATTTCAGCTTTCCTTGTTAGCAGCCCTGTTAAAAGTGTTCTGAGAATTATTTTTCCTTTCACTCACTGTTGAAGGAACTGCTGTCATGCAATTCTCAAATCTAAAACTGCAAATGAGCCTGAATAATGCCAAGACCTTAAAATTACCTGTAAAGTGTCCATTAAACTCCAGCTTCTGTAATTTGCTGTTGTGCTTACCTTATTTTAATCATATATCCTCCTCATTTTCTTCAGCTGAAACTGAAGGAGAAAGATGTAACACTGTTCTTGGAAAAAAAAAAATCTACAACAGCAAAAGCTGAGGAACAGTAAGGAAAATTAAAGGTGCTAATATACATCAACAAACCAGTATTTTCTAGCTAAGTCATGGAGATATTTTTAACTTGTAATAGCTTTATTCTGTTAGTTAGGGTTAAAACATAGGAGTATTATTGTTGATGTGTTTTGGCATTAAGAACCCAGCTTCCCTGGAATTGTTTTGTTTGCTCCTTAAAACTCTGCTACTCGTCACTAGCTTAAAAGACTTTCCACCCTCACCAACAGGAAGTCTCAGAAACAAGCCTAGTATGTACAGCTTGCAACATGAAGTACTGCCAAAATATTTAGCAGCACAACAAAATCCTTGTTTGGAGCAGCCTGTCAACTTAATCTTTGAAGTGAAAGAAGTTTATTTTCCAGGGCACCTATTTTTCAGGCTGCATCAAGTTAATGGTATCTTGGATGTGTGCCTACAGCATGCTGAACTTGTTTAAAATTCCTGAAATTATTGAAGTACTTCTGTAAACTAGTGGTATCTCAGAGATCTCTGGATAATCTTTATGGCTCCTGCTCTAAGCTGCCTCTTTGTGTTCAGTCAGATCACATCTCTTCCAGCAGACCATCCGGTTCCAAGACACACAAATTTGAGAGCTAGCAAGTATTTTTCATAATTGAGCCTTTCTATTACTAAAAAATTTCCTCCTAGCTGGAAGAAAACATCAGGTTAAGAAAAAAAAACTGAGAATATTTTGTTGTTACTTACATTTACCTAAAACACACAGTGACTATACTTTTTCGCATAGATGACATTCATATGAGTACCTTTTCATAAAGGCTTCCTTTAGGTCTTGCTTGAAGGATTTCAATTGTTCTGTGTAACCTGCACCCAGAAGGACAGAACTAAGATAACTCATTATAGAACTAATAATTCATGTAGTTGCAAAACAAATACATTTACTGAAGTAATAGACACCAATGTGTCTGTGACCATTCTGCGATCACAGACCACCTGAGTAATCAGGTCTTTTCCTACAAAATTCTGCTTTCCTAATTATTCTGCATCCTGAATGTGCTTTGTTGATTCTTTCAAGGTAAAGAATTTTGCCTTTTTTTTCCTTTCTCCTATTTACTAGGGTAATTCTGAATTATAGTCTAGTCCTCCGAGGGATCAACGTGCATTCAATAAGCATGTTGCAAATTCTGTCATTCAGTATTTCCGTTCATGCCTTGGATAGTGCCCACCTGAGACAAATCCCAATGTTATCCTATTAGATTTATCTTTCCAATTGGTTACCTCTAGGCCAGACTTCTCTTCCCTACTTCTAGGATAGTAAATAAATTAATGTATATCAGATCAATTGCTTCTCTCCCAAAGAGAAGCTAATTTTGTAGAAATTAGATTGGCTTGATATGATTTGTTCTGAATAAAGTGTTTTGCCTATTATTCATCCCCAATGTGTTCCCACGTTTCCTTGAACCTCTGGGCTCTCGTTTTTTTGAGATAAAGACTTTCTTCAGGTTTTGTATGACTCCCTGAGTTGTCAAAGAAAATTGTTATGGCTCCTAGACCTCTTTAGCTATCTTAGCATGAATAGCCCTACTCCCCAGTGATGTGAAAATTTCAAAGTGCTTTCTAGCCAAATCTGTTCTCATGTGATTTGTTAGCTGTTTAAGCTGTATACAGATGTCCTTTCTGGGAAAAGAAAGGTAAAAGAAGGCATTCAGCAATTCTGTCTTTTCAGTAACATCTGTTAGTAGCTATTCATCTCCATTATGAGTTCTTCTTCTTTCTCTTAAGTATTTCTAGAACATTCTCTCATCATTCTTTCCATCTCTTGCTACTTTTAGTTGGCATTTCAGTCTCTGGCTTTGGTGCCTACACTGTCATGCTATTTTTTGGTGTCCAGATTTAGTAATTTAACCTAGTTTCACTTTCTGTTCTCTTCTTTTTTTTCCTTTGTCTTTGCATGAACAAAATATTTGTGACTTAGCCACATGTATATCTTAATATATTTTCTATCTTGCTGTTAATTCCTCTTCTCTAAAAATCCTGAATGCTTTGAAGTATTTGTTTCTGTAGCCATCCCTTGGCTGCCTCAGAATCAGTTATTCTTCACCAGGAGAGGAGCACAGCACTAGAACAGGTCTCCGGGAGAGGCTGGGGAAGCTCTGACCTCGGAGCCTGCAGGTCGCAGCTTGACTTGACCTATTCTCGTCAATACTCCTGCCTCGAAGTCTGATTAGGTAATCTGCAGAGGTCCCCTGCAAGCCACATTTCTAGAATTCTGCTCCATAAACCCTTTTATACAATTTGCTTTCCATATTTAAAGTCTCAGCTAAGTCTTTCTGTTGGTTAGGATCAAATCTTGATTTCCCGTTCCAAAACACAATTAGCAGTTTCAGGAATTCCAGTTAGCACCAGTTTCACCAAAAACTTGGACTGAATCTTTATTTTGAGAAGATAGCTAAGTACAGATTTCCCAGTGTCAGTGATGGCAGTGGTTCGGATGATTCTGCTAGTTGATCATAAAAATATTCATTTACTGGGCTAGGTGGGCTAGGTTACATAGGGATGTCAGAACCCCAACAATGTCAATATCTCTGTCATTTTCCACTCTTTATTATTATTTAGAGACTTTCAGAGTTATGTGTTCTGCCCTTGATATACATGCCAAAATCCTTATTCTGGAACCTGCCACTGCTTCTTAACTGGGCAAATCTAATTAGTGTTCCAGTTATGAAGATTATGCTGCAAGTATGTGCTGAACTAGCTAATGTTGTCATTCTTGCTCTACGATTTTGGGGTTCTTTTGCTTATTAGCCTACTCCTTCTGGCTATTTTTGCTCGTCTGTTTTCCAATAATATATTTTCTTCTAGCCTTAACCACTTGTTCTACTGTGTAATGAAAGATTTCAGTTTACTGTCTTTGAGCAGAAGAGATATCAGCTTCATTCTTACTAAACAGACTAACATAATTCATATGTAAGTGATGTCCAAATGTATGAGTTGAAGTGCCACTTTGAAAGTTTGATCTGTATAAATTATCTAGTGGAATCTGTGTGCTCTTTTTCATTCTGTTCATGAAAAGAAAATAAGCCACTACTATTCTTGAAAAGAAAATAGCACTGACTTCAACTGATTTATAGTAGAAATAGTTGCTTTGTTCAGACTCAAAAATTGTATCTGCTTTTTAGCCTGCAGCATTTGTCTGATCCCACAGGAATTGTGAAGATGGGAACATGGATGGGAACATGGACAAACAAGGAATTAATTGCATGAATATTTATTCTTCACATTCTGTGATCACAGTCATTCAGAGAAACAATGATTTACACCCTTTTATGAATGTTGGTGCCCATAAGCACTAAGCCAGTGCTGTGTACAGCTTATTCTTCATGCATTTTCATTATATATATATTTTTTAATTTGTCCACTGTCCATAAGAAAATACAGACAGCTATGGAAAGATCATAAAATATTAAAGTATTAGAATTATGTCCTGCTCTATTTTGCCACTGCAGTGAACCCAGCTTCCTGTCAGGGTGGGAAGCTGGGAGCTTTTTGGGGTCACTGAATACAGCTGCTCAATCTGCTGCTGCAAATGGTGCAACAGGGAGTCTGGACAGCAGTGACACATGTCATGTTTTGTTTCAGTGTTGAAGTAAAAAGGTAAAAACACATGGTAAAACAAGTATCAGCCTGATCTTGTCTGCTATCAGGGCCAACTCAGATGCTCAAGAGAGAGGTTTACAAATAATGAATTACTTAATAATTTGTCTGTAGAGAAAGCTGGTTTTTTTTGCTTATAAATTATTTTTGCTTTATATCCCAAATCTGATAGTCCATATAGCATTTGTTTTTAAGTCCACTCTTACATTATCCATAAAATTCTGAATTCAGCTCAGCTGATTTTTGGCATTTCACTTACATGCCCCAAAGTAGAAGCAATAGCAGATTACTCGTGTGTTAGTGATCAAAATAGGTATTTGAAAAGCATTTACATCTGTCTCATAGGGAATATCGACAACTGATATGGGTCCTAATCTACATTCCTCTCAGAAATGCTTATGGCTATGTGAGATAAATCATGTAGAAATGAATTTTATTTAAAAAAACATGTTACTCCCAGCTGCTGAGCTGCTGACCTTAATGAGATATATTTTGGTAATGAAACCTGCTGTGTATGTATCTATATTTCTCCAGGAAATCCATCCAGGAACTATTTCAGTTCCTGGATGACTAACATTGTTTTTACTTATTATTCATTTTAATGTATTACTTATGTATTTGTATGTAATTCTTATGTGTATATGTATTTGTTGGGGAAAAAAAAAAAAAAAGTGATAGCCTTAGACTGCCTCTGGAAGGCTGGACTCTTTTAGAACTCAACATACCAAAGGGAAAACCTTCTGAGAAGAATTCCCGGATGCAATGCAGGATTTCTGGAGTGCTCCCAAGCAGCAGGAAAGTTTTTCCCACGGGGGAAAACAGAGCTGCTTTTATGATTTTTCCATGCTGCTGCTTGGCATTAGGATATTCTTCACATTATCTGATTAGCCATTTGACATAGAATAGTAACAAAACAATGCCCGGAATGGGCAGAAAAAGTAATGTGCTAATCAACTCAGTTAACTCTGTACAGCTAAGAAAAACTACATGTGTGTAGAAGGCTTCGTAAAAAATGAATCACCTTTACATTAAAGAAATATATTTCAGTAGTAGATATAATTTCTGTGACTAGTTTCACAGCTCCCAGTAGAAGGAATTTGTATCCACCATAATAGTTATTACTCAGGATCCTTGAGCAAACATTCAGTTCTCCACAGGGAGATGTTCTCTTTTGCACATGTTATTTTACGAAGAAAAAAATGCATAGCATTTGTTTACAAAGGAAGGAAGCTTGTACTTGACCAAAAAATGTGATAAGCCCTATTTCGCCTTGCAGAATATTCAGAAACGATTCTGCTTCCTAACGTGCGATGCAGCTAGTTACCTCGGAGACAACCTGCGAGGAATAGGCTCCAAGTTTGTAAGGTCTTCTCAGATGTTAACATCGTGTTCAGAATGTCCGACTCTTTTCGTAGATGCAGAAACAGTGAGTATATTCCTTTAGAAAGCCACATGCAGTGTGTTATTTCACTGGTTATTTCACTTACAGTTAATTCTTGAACAAATATGTCAAGGGGGTACCCACCTCCTCACTCTGTATTTCCTGTTCTTGGACACATTGAAAAAAAAATTGCCTACCAGACCCAGATAGCTCTATAAGGGAAAAGTAGACCTATTTTTTACATATTTTGGCATGAAAGATGACAGTAGCTTCTGTGACTGAACTGTGTTGTGAGCTGGATGATGAAGCTGTGTAATAGGAAATGAGGCCAGTCTTCCCAGCGTTCTTACTCTGGCCCTATTCATTCGGCAGTCTCATGTCCTTGTGGTCTTGTGCAGGAATACAGAGGTAGGAATTTCTGAAGTGTAATTCCGGACTAGCTTTTCACCCACTGCTGTGACCGTGGAAAAGAAGAGGCTTTCCTCACTGAAGAGCTGTGCAGATTATGTCCTTAAGCTTTGTGCAATATTTTATTTTAGAGAAATCTTGTGTTGTTAAACACAGAACACAATTTCACTTCCAGAATGTGCACAGGTCCTGTTGCATTTTCAATATAATATCCGCTTTCTCTATATCGTATTTGTATAAATATAAAATCTAATTTTTTTCAGTAGCAATGTATTTAAATCTAAGTATTCTTTTCCAAAGTCTTTTCTGTTCTATGCTTGCTGTTCTACCTTTTTTTATCCTTTTCTAAGTAACATTTACTATCCGTTTGGATTTAATTTCTCCAGCTGCTCTCCTGCGGTCTTCTTGAAAAGCTGAAATTCAGTGTTCTAGAACTACAAGAGTATCTAGACACATATAACAATAGGAAAGAAGCAACTCTCTCGGTAAGCTAGTCGATATATATATATATATAGTATGTATACTTATTCTTTGTCATGTGACTGCAAGTCAAATCAGAGCTGTTTAAATGAATATTGACTAAAACAATGTGTTTTAAATATAGGATTCATTAAAATTTATTTCCAGAACATAGGAACCAAAGCTAAAAAAAAAAGACAATTGTATCCCTTAATCTTAAAATCTTTTCTAATATTCCTAGTCTTTCCTTTATCCTACCTCATTTTTTTGATGTGTTCAGTTCAAGTTACAGCCAAAGCAAATTGTCTGTTGTTTGAATAAGGAATTCAACTACAATTTTTTGTGTTTGCATACTATACTGTGAAACTGAAATACTTCTGCAAATCAAGCTATAGACCTTATTCATATCTTCTTTTAATTTCTCCCTAAAAACAGTGGCTTGCAAACTGCAAGGCAACATTTGCTGGGGGCTCACGAGACGGAGTTATCACCTGCCAGCCAGGGGACTCAGAAGAGAAGGTAATGAATGAGCAGAACCATCCTACTCCTCGAAAGTGACACGTCTGACATAACTTTTTCTTGGAGTCTCAAGAGTCTGATACCTCCTTGTCTGTGCGCTGTGTGCTGACTTCTGCACTCAGGGCTCTTAGGTGTCCGTGTTGCCTGTCGCAGCAGCAGTCTCCCACTGCATCTCTCCCATTGGCATCTGTTTCCACATTGTGCCCATTTCACCTAGAGCCGTTAAAGTCAGTCTGCCCAGCAGCACTTGGGTCTTTTGGACTTGATCTCTGATTCCCAAAATGTGAGACTTGTCTGATGTAAAGCCAGTAGACTGGTAGTGACAAAACAGTGACCGTGAAGTGGCCAGTGAAATGATTCATGTTGTACAGAACTACTTATGAGAAAGCCAAAATATCTCTTACATCTCTTTTGAACAGATGTTTTACGAAGATGCATGAATATATCTATCCACATACATTCACGCACAAGTATATACCTCGTGTATTGATTCCAGTTAAGATACCAATTTTTTTAGAAAACAGCACCATCAGCTGGTATCTTGATTGATATAGTATGGACAGGAAATAGCTGGTATCAGTGATGCAGAATGCGTTGGGACATACTATTTTGTGACTTGTTTTCTCTGACAGGAAAAAAGAATGAAGGGATGAGAAAAAGAGGAAGTTGAGGAAAAGGAGATAGAAAACAGTACCGGCATATAGAAAAATACTGGTGTCTCCTCTGTCCATGTTTTGTAAAAAATGATGACATTTTCACCCTACTTTACACCATGTTTTAGCCATTTTTTCAGATCCTATTTTCTTCTCAAGTTGGCTTCAGTTTGTTCCTCTCTCTGCCTTCTCCTACAATTTTCTTTCCTTTTGTTTTTATATTAATATCTCTTTCCTTCATCTCCCTGTTTCTCTTCCTACCTTCATTCTCCCTTAATTTTTCATTGCCCGGTAATCCTAAATCCTTGCCACCACTGCATTTAAATTTCCTTGACCTTATTAGCCTTAAAACCTCTGGGTTGAATCACATCTCCTGGCAAACTGGCATTTGTACCAGCAAATGTTACACATACTTTCCAATGCATTTAAATAAGAGATTCCTTTCCTTAATTTCAGTGATGCATGGGTGTGAGTGAACTATTCCCAAAAGTTTTTTAAAAACAGGGGGGACCTGGGACACATCCCATTACCTCTCCTATGAGAGACACCCTGAACAGTGGCCTTGGGCAGTAGATGTTATTCCTGCGCTGTACAATGTATTTCTGTTCTTTTTCCCTCTTGTTAAAATATACAAAATGGGATGGGGGATTACATGTCCATCTGATTATCAGCTTTGTTTCTTTTTTAAAAAAGTAGAGCAGAGCAACTGTTAAGAAGAAATAGACAATGAACTGAGCTCATACTTAGAGGGCCTAAAGCATCTGAAAGTTAGAAGTGTCATATTCGATTTGTGGGGTTTTTTTACGTAAATGTTCTACTTGAAAATTAAATGTGTGTTTTGTGAAGGCAGGGTTAATGTCCTTACTGCAGAAAAGGAAGATTTCTCATTCCTGCAGGAATCCCTAGTCTCTCCCCAGAAATGTTCTTTCAACCCAAAATGTGTGTTATTCCTTGGAAGTTGACATGAGGACTTTGCTGAGATAATACAAAGTGAGCCTGTTGCTTTGGGTTTCCTTGTGGCTACAGGTTTGGACAGGTGTGACATTCACTGGCTGCTGGAAAGACTGTGCAAAATATGCAAAGACTGAACATTCGGTATTTTCACCTGCCAAAGACACGACTTGAGCAAGGACTAAGAAATGTCAGCTAGTTCCAAAATTATCATCTTGTCAGCCTCCAGGGAATATTTAAATTTATGCTGTAGGATATAGAAAAAAGAGTTAAAATCATCAAGGTACAGAGCCATGTTAAGTAAAATATCCGCAATTTAGGGATACGTTGTGATATTTATTGGAAAGATCAGTATATTTTCCTTCAGTGTTGGAGGGTATTAATGTAAGATGAAGCTTTGTTCCTTCTTTCCTCCGCCCTCTCCAGAGGGATAAAGACAAGTTTTGCAAGACAGCTTTTCCGGAGGAATGATGACCACAGAATTCACTTGCATGCTGCTTTCCCCCTTCTTCTGTAAAGTAAATTCTGTGGCAAGTTAGAAATTGTATATGAATTTGAATACTTTTAAAAGCCCGGTTGAAACTTAGCAGCATGCTGAAATTCCGAGGAGCCTCAGTTGCAAACAAGACTTGAAGACCTCAGGGCAGCATACCTGTGACTTCCCTGCAGCACAGTGATCTGTCTCCTCTCTTCATCTTCTTATCTTAAATTTAGCTTTATGAAGCTTGACTTACATGAACTGTAGACAATTTGACAAGATATAAAGAATTTTTTTTCCAGAGTATTAAATGCAGGGGAAAATGTTCATTATAAATGCACAAAACTGAACATCAAGTGTAAAACTTAGTTTGTCATGGTTGTATGGATGAGTAGTGCAGCATTGAGGAAAATAATTTTCATCCATTTTAATAATAAGATCTATGGAAGGAAAAGAGACTGAAATACTACGCACTGACACCTGGCTCCAGCAGGGCAGATGTCCTTGTGGTTTGTTGGTTGCAGCCATATGTGATGGCTCTGTTGACCTAAGATACCATGAGGATATAATATGTGTAGTATTGAATAGGATAAACCAAAACTAATAAATCTGAGGATCTAACCAAGAATATTTAGTCTGTTATTTACCATTAAAATTAAAGCTTGATTTTATTTAGCAAGACTGCTGTGCATGTTGTATGTGGTATTTCCAACCAGTTATCAGGTTGAGGCAAGCATTGCTAATACTGCTGACAAGTTATGCTATTAAAGATGGGCTGTGCTTCCTATTGCATGCGTTACACTGACACTATACTTTCTTTCCTTTCCTTTTTCCCTGTGCCATGCTTGCTGTGTAGCAAATGGAATCTCTTGCAGTAAGTTGAAGTTCTTTCATATTCTTTGTCCATCTCTAGATGGGCTAACACACCCCAGTTTTACTGATTTACCTCTAAGCATGCTTTTCTTTTTCATTATGATTTTTCTCTGTGGAAAATGTGGTTCTACATGCAGGGACTAAAATAATTTACTAAGGTGTTTTGTGAAAACTAAAAATACTATGGCAAGATTCTGACATTTTTCACATGCTGTTTAGAATGGTCATTTAAGATAACTTTTAAAATTTAAATCTTTGCTATTTTAAAAATATTATTTTTTATTTTATCTTTATGGAAAGCTACCATTTATAACTGATGGTTACATTTCAAAATGTTCTTGTTTATATATTGATGAATAGTTTCACTTATTGGTTTCTAATGCCCTGGAAGAAAGAAAAATGAGTCTGGCCTGATTCTTCAAGCTGACTCTGTTTGTCTTAAGTCAGTTTAGCAGCTAGTGGGGTGAATTAGCAGCCAGTAAAAGTGAATTATTGCTCCTTTAGGGCTGAAAAAAAAATTATGAGTTACATGCCAAGCTATCATGAGATTTTTTTAAATTATGTTAATACTGTGCCCTGGTTTTCAGTTATTTTTTAACTCCCTGACAGCTTCAGGTGTATGTGTGTTCAGCTGCTAGTTAGTGTCGCCAGCTCTCCAAAACGTCACCCGAGTGATTCCGACCCAAGCTGAGTCCCCACTCGCGACCCAGCCGGCACCAGGCAGCGAACGTGGCCGCTCGCAGCCCTGCGCCCCGGGGCGACGCGGCTCCTGCCTGGTCAGCCCAGCCTCTGTCCAGCCTCAGCCTCCTTCAAGAGATACCTGAGCCGTTCCCAGTCTTTAAAATGGCACTTCTCATTTCAGGATGCAAAAGTTTAGCCACAGACATGCAAACTGGGTAGTGCTGTGTGGCCTCACTTCCAGAGAGTGGCCTCTGGGCAGGTTTATTTAACAGGCTGTGTCCCTCATGTCCTTCTTTGCATTCTCTTGGTCACCTGCATGTTTGGTACCTGCTCAAAGGCAGTTCTGCCCTAGCAGTTCGCACATCCATTTCTGCCTTTTTCCTCCTTCTCCTCACCTTGGAGCCTCCTGCCCTTCCTTCAGCCCCTACAAATCCCAGCAGGCTGGTGGGATCCCCCTTCTTATTTGGGAGACAACGCTCTGACCCCATCTCCCCAGCGACCAAACAGCTGAGATGCCAGAAATGGTTTCTCCACAGCAGCATGGAGCACAGATGAGGCAGATTTACCCCACTGCCCTCTGCTTCTGTGGCAGAGCTCTCCTGAGGTGTGGGCAAGCTACCAACATGGAACAGAAGGAGCTCCATCAGGTGAAGAGCAGCCAACTTGATGTTCTTCATTCTCCTCCTGCCTCAGCTTGCCCCCGTAGAGCTCCCGTGGGGGTTTCACCAGGTGGATGGCTCTGCCACATCATGGAGGTGCCCTGAGCACATTGTTTGTAGCTAGGTAGTTGCTGCCCACCTTTGCCTGGCAAAGTAACTTGAAATTTGCCAAAGAACTAGGGTTTGACCTCAGCCCGTCAGACTTGCCTAGCTTGTAGAGAAATGTTGAGAACTGGAGACACTAAAAATGTGGTTCTAATTTTGATTTATTAATACAAACCTTTGCACTTTTATGCTGATGTACCAAAGCGTATGTAAGCAAACACGTCAGTCAAATTAATGTTTATGATGTTTTTAAAGGACTTTTTCTTAATATTGTGCTAGCATTTGCACTGACCTTCAATCCAGCAAATAGCTAAAGTACACACTGGTTAACGCTGGTATCTTAGCATGTACAAGGTGCATTAAAGAATCATAAACGTTAGTAGCATCCTCTTTTTCCTCATATGTTTGGCATGAAACTCTGCTATAACTTCCCCAAGCAAATGGAAAGATCCCACTTGGTCACCATGCCTGTATAGAAGACAATTCAGATATGGGTCCCATGTCTGTGAGTCGTTCCTGCCAAAGCAATGGGAAGCTTCCTCAGTTGTGCTTGCAGAAATTTTACTTCTTCCATAATCTGTGAAAGGTAAAATATAGCCCCGCTTCCCTATCATGTCTCACCTGTGGAACGGCTGGATGGCCCGTCCTGAGGGACACCCAGGTACCAGCACCATGAATATATTAACTTGCCTTCTCCGGCACGCACGGCCATTTCATTTTTTTTTGAGGTGCCTGACATCTGTGCACCGCTGCTCCTCACACCAGAAGAAACAAGTTAATATTCGTAAGCAGCATCTACTTACACCTGGGCAATATGTAGAGGCCACTTTTTTCTTTTCTTTCTGCCCGTTGTATGGCTTCATTAGATGGTGGGAAATCCATAAGCTGAGGTCTAAGCTGCAGAGCTGACATTTCTGCCTTCCCTCCCCTGGCTGGATTTTTCTGTTCTCTCCCATCATAGAAGCACCTAAGAACTTTGACCCTATAAAGACATTTTGTTGCTTCTCTTTGGATTTCCATCCTCTCAGAGGTCTTTGGCCATTTCTGAGTATCATCTGAGGAATTTTATGTTCTATATAGCAAAGCCATTTTTTCCCATTCCCTGCCTATGCTTTCCTGCTGGAAAATTATAATAATGAAGCTAACCTATATAAACTGCTTGGAGATCAATGCTGACCAATGTTAGATTTTAATTTTCCATATTGTATATGACCTACCTGCAGAAGAAATAGCATTGCCTGTTTTCTGAGTAATATATAGTATATGTATACTATATGATTATAATTTAGTAAAATAATGTCTTTTTGATGGAGAACTAATAATTTATATCTCAAATGTATTTAATCAACTATTAAAAGATAGCCCAAATCACTGCTCTTTATTAATTATTTATTCTTCTGTAAATTTTTCCTTAGCAACTGGAACTGTGTCAGAGATTATATAAACTCCACTTCCAGCTGCTGTTGCTTTTTCAATCCTACTGTAAACTTATCGGGCAGGTGCATGAAGTCAGCTCCATGCCAGAGGTATGTAAGAAACACTACAAACTCTTCTACTGAAAAATCCCTTTACCTTCCTGTTATTATTTTTCTTTTTGTACTGGTGATTGACACCAAAAATTTCACTATTTCCCCCTAAATGCAAGTTGGCAAACAAAATAATTCAATACACCAGCATCTTTGTTAAAATATAGTTGAGTTACTGTTTTTTGGGGAGTTTTTTGACTTTACTTTCAGAGAAAGGGTTCTTTTATAAAACCAGTCTTCAGAAGGCAAAATTTGAGTGGTTAAAAAAAAAAGGAATGATACATGGTGTCTTAACTTCACCCACATGCTCTGCTTGTATAGTGTGCATCTTCGCACTGTAAATTGAATAATCATCACATAAGAAAATATGTTAAATAAGTTACATTCCTATATGTATTTATTTTCCTAGTAAAATGTATATTTAAAAATATAGAGGGAGCAAATTATTTTACTTTGATAATAGACATAAAACAAGATTTCAAACAATAAAATGTATTTTATTGTTTGCACTACTGTGCAGATTCTTTAGCAAATAAAAATCTTCTTAGAAGTGTTGTGTACAGCACAAGGAGTTTGAACACATTTTATTTTAAGTAGCTGTTATGAAGGCTCTGTGATGTGACTAGAATGTTCACTTTTCAGAGAAAACAAGAATTTAGTGTTAAGGGTAGCCTAAATAGAATATTTATAAATATTTTGTGTTCCTTATTAGAGGAGTGATTTCTGTAGCAAAATGTGACAGTTCTCATTTTGTTAGAATGTTTGTTAGAAATGACACTGCATGCAGTACCGGGGAACAACAGTAAGAGCTCTTGCACCATGAAAATAATAGCATATTTTGCTGGAGTATTATTTTATTATTTATATTATTTAAAGGAAGTGACTGGTAGAGTGCGTCACAGTGGTATTTTTTTAAAACATATATGTACATTAACTGGTAGATCTGGAAAAAAGCTCATTTATGAATTATTTGTCAGTCTAATGCCATATTAACTTCTCAGCCTGATAAAGGGTTACACTATTCAGCCCATCTGTTAATCATATCAGATCCTACATGTGTTCTGTAAATAAATAACATCATTGCTGCTAGCATAAGTAAATGTTGTTTTCTTGAACTTTTCCACTGTCACACAGAAACAGTAGCAAGATAAAAGATTGTTTAGAAAAATAAAAGATTGCACTGTGGCATGTTAGCAAGCCAAAATTATGGTATAGGACTACAGAAAACACAGAGATTAAAAAAATGTCATTTGTGTGTTCATTGTACTGTATAGAACATAGATGTCAAGAGATGTCTATGTTAAAAAAGGAGTCTTTTCCAAATAATATGTATATCTACTAAAACAGTAAGAGCAGACTGGAAAGGCACTACTGCATTTTGGGCTTATGGGGAATGTAAAAATCTATCTCACATCTTTTTTCCTTGGAACAGCTGTTAAATATGTCAAGAGAATTGAGTGAGTTAAAGAAAAACCTTAAGGACGCTACAGCTGCAATTGCAGCCGAGCCTCTGAGCGTGGAATCAGAGCCCACATTCAACTCTACAGAAGCAGCTATTCAGTCCATGCTGGAGTGTCTGAAAAACAACGAACTGGTTAAAGCTGTGCGACAAATAAGAGAATGCAGGCAAGTTTTACTGCATGGTTGACACGGGACTTCCATGTTTTTAGAAAAGCATGCATTGTTTATCGTCCAGAGCTTATTCTACACCTGATGTGTTGACTTGCCAAAGGAGGTCGGGTTCCAGGAATGTACCTGGTGCATTGATGTTAACTCTTGGTGGGGTGTCCATAAATAAAGATACCGAATCAGTAATATAAACATACATGTATAAAACACTTACGATGTTCAGTTATATCCCTTAGATCAAAAGTACTACTTTGACAGTCTTGAGAATCTGTTGTGGAGCTAATTCCTTAGCAAGGACAAGTCATTGACATCAGCTAACATTCAGCCCAGTTTCTCTTTCACTTAGTTGAATGAGTTTTCTTAAGCTCTTTTTAGAAAATAGGAGTTGCTCTTTTCTGTGTTTTCAGTAACTGATCTTTAGAGTCTGACTAACAAAGGAGCAGCCTAAAACAGTGAGTTGCTTTAGGCTTATAAACATATGCAAGTCATTTCGCCTTTAAGAGCTCTGTCACCTAGTTTCAACCTGTGCTAATAAGTCCCTAACAATATGCACATTGTTCTCCTGTTTGATTGCAGGATTTTGTGGCCCAATGATATCTTTGGAAGTAGCTCTGACGATGAAGTCCAGACACTACTGAACATTTACTTCCGGCACCAAACCTTGGGCCAGACTGGCACCTATGCACTGGTGGGCTCCAACCAGAGCCTGACTGAAATCTGTACCAAATTAATGGAACTCAATATAGAGATTCGTGACATGATTCGCAGAGCTCAGAGTTACCGGGTCATCAATACTTTTCTTCCAGAGTCCAGCGTTTCCGGCACAAGTCTCTGACAGGACTCGTGGGTCCTCTTCCAAGCTGGGAGTGCTGCCCTGCTGGAGTGAGGTGGTTCAATGTCTTCTCGGCCTTACAAAGGTTTGGTCAAACTGCACTCACTCTTGTTACATTTAGGATTTCTTCTAAAAAGATGTGGGCAGAACGTCAAATGTGTAGCAATACTGTCAGGACAAAGGTAGCATAGAGCATCCAGGACAACATCCTTGGTTCTCTGTTGCACAAAAACCAGTTAGCATTTCACTGAGCAACTGCAACTCACTACTGAAGAAGTGACTTCCATCGCATACCAAAGCCTACTACACTGAACAATACTTCCTTTATAGCAAATTAATTTTAGGTTGGCAAAAGTGCAATGTTTCCTTCACAAAATAATATTTTTTGTTAAAAAGCTTTGTACATTTTTCCTTTTTTTCTCTTTCTTTTTTTTTTGGTTGAGTGAAAGATGGGCAGAATGAAGCTGGCCACAGAATCTCGCAAACTTGTTGGTCAAAAGCTGAGCGCCTGTGTATATGAAACAAATTGTAAATGGACTACAGTTCAATGTACACTGTAATTTGAATATGATTACTGTATCTGAAAACAACGAGCTGCTATGAAGTACATTTCCTAATGTTACTAGGCTACTGTCTCTGAAGGTACTGGATCATATTGCAGAGGTCTGTTCTTAGGCCCCCAAGTATCATGAATGGTCTTGGTAGATGTTCTTTTTCTTTTTTTTTTTTTAAAGGACCTTGGCTGCTTTTTACTAGAAGGTTGCTTTTATGAATATATTTATACTATTAAAGGATGGTTGATCTAATTTAACTTGCCATTTTGTAGGAGAAAGAGTCAATCTTTCCATCACAGAGTCAAATCTTTTGAACTGTTATGCATGCATATTTTTATTTAATATAAATTTGGAGTATAAAAAGTAAAAATATTAACGTGAAATGCAAGTTCTCATGTTAAGTTTCTTTAAAGATATGTCTTATTTTATTTGTAATGTATATATAAAAGTCATACCTGTATGTTTTTTTTTCTTACATTTAACTGCTGTCCAGTGTTAAATGTATGCATGTAAATCTGTTGCACATCTGATACACTTTTATTCTGACAACTATGTAACTTATTCACTCTGTAAATACACTTACCGTTTTTGTGAGGTAACTTTGGTTGATATTTGGATCAGTAAATCCATTTAACTAAAATATAAAGATATATAATCACAACAGATTATGTGCTGGTTGTGCAGATCTTGTTCTCGTCTCAATCTGTGCTGTTGCCAATGGCATCAGTGATAACCAGCCCCAAAAAGACAACTTGTCATGGTTTGTGGTGGAGTCATTCATTACTGGAAGAGACCAATGAGAAGCATAAAGGTTTCTTTGTCAGTCTGTAGTTGCAACTCAACTGGGAAGGGTAAATTTTACTTAAAGAGCAGCTTAATAATTCAAAAATAAAATTAAAAATGAAGATTAATATTTATGTTAAAAATGTCATTGTGCTGCCATTAGTTCCATCTTTCATCTCAGAGCTTTTTTCTCTTGATAAAATTAAAAGCTGTCCATCCTGCCATATCAGCTTAGGCTCTGAGAATCAGACAAAGCCTTTTGCCCTCCGTGCCTTTTTCTTTTCAGCATGCTTGTTGATGCATACAATGGGGCAGAATCCATGCCTTTTAGAGGTATTTTTGATTTTGCAGTCAGTCCATTGAGCACTGTAGCCCAGTTGTAGTGGCAGTGTGAAATACATACAGGCCAAATCTGTTTTTTTTAAAAAAAGGAGCCTGTTCATCACACACTTTTTTCCCCTATGTAAAATAATCAACAATAGTTAGAGAAATCTTCAAGTTTCAGTTACATATTTCACTTCTGAAAGCTATCAAGAACTGTAATCAGGGTAGTCTGCAGAACATTTATTGGTTGGTGAGATCTGTTTTATCGCTTTTCAGAATCATGGCTATTTCTCAAATGACAAGCAAACTCAAGTTGGAAGGAGTTTCAGGAGATTATCTAGCCCAAACTGATGCTGGAGGCAGCCATGAGGTCAGAAGATTACTGAGGCCTTTATCCAGTCAGATCTTGAAAATACTTGAGAATGGAGGTTGCACAAGCTCCCCAAGCAACCTGTTCCACTGCCTGACTGTGCTGGAAGAGTTCCTCAGAAGCTGGAAGTTAGGCTGACCAGACTGGAGTCCCCTGAGTTGACCATTTGGCCTTTTTGGAAGGGGGGAGCTTGCAACATTTGCCTTTCTCCAGTTCTTTCAGATCTCCTCTGGTTTCCCAGTCTTTCTAAACGAAATTGGCCTCACAAAGACCTCAGGCAGTTCTCTTGGTGAAGAGTTGAAACTAGGACGGGATGTGGAAGCCTATGTGACAGGCTTGTGGCAGTGCAGCAGCTACGAAGGCAGGCTAGGTAAAACCCGGGTCTGCTGCTCAGTGGGGCAGGGACTGGCATGACAAAGGGCTTGGAAGAGGCTGCGGGACACAGCAGGGTTTTTTGTTTGCTTTTTTTGTCCTGGTTTTCATTGGCAAGATTGTTTCCCAGATCCCTGGGCCTACGAACAGTTCTGTGTGAGGTATCCACATTGTCCACAGGAGAGAACAGACTTAAGGACACCTTAAGCCAACTGGACGTAACAAGTCCATGGGATGTAACTTGTGACTCAAGGGAACTGTTACTGCCTTTGCAGTGCCACCAGCTGTCATCTTTGAAAGCTGTGGAGACCAGGGGAGGCTTCTGGTGACCAGAGAAGAGTAAATGACATGACCATCCTCAAGAAGGGCCGGAGTGGGTGTCCAGAGCCACAGACCAGTCAGCTCCACTCAGTCCCTAGGAAGGCTGTGGAGTGAAATTGCCTGGAAGCCATTGGCAGAGACAAAGAGAAGGGGGAACAGGCACCAGGGGGAAAGTAGATGTCATTTTCCTTACCCTTAGGCATGGTCTGTGCCAAACTGCTGGATAAGGCAGCTGGAAAAATGGCTGGGCAACTGTACAAATTCCATCTGCAAGATGGTTTCTAGTAGCATTATGGAGTCTATATCCTGTAACATCTTTATTAAGGGCGTGTGATGGGACAGAGTGTCCTCTAAGCAAATTTGGAGGCACAAGCAAATTTGCAGGAAAGAGGGGACACTTGATAGACCAGGAGAGTAGGGCTGCAACTCAGGGGGACCTCAACAGGCTAGAGAAATGGCTAACAGGAACCCCATCAAGTTTAGTCAAGGATAACACAGAATCAAAACACAAAAGGGGAATGTGTCAGGATGGAACAACCCATGTTGAGCACCAACTGCATGGAAAGCAGCTCCATGGCAAAGGACCCAGGATTTTGGTGAAGCAGCTGAGCATGTCAGCAGTGCATCCCTGCAGCTGAGGCAGCCACTTGCATCCCAGACCATATTAGGATTGTTGCCAGTGGGTCAAGGGACATCATGTTGCCCTCTCTTCAAAGCCTCTGAGACCATAGCTGGAACAGCACTGAGTTTCAGATTCCTGGTACAGGAAGGATATGGACAAAGTGATCAAGGCCATTGTGGATAGGGCTACCAAAGTGTTAATTAGGGCAGGAGAGAATGATACTGCTGGAGAGGCCAGAAGAAACTGTTCAGGGGTAAGAAAAGACCTTTCCACTGTTTCCTTCACACATACTCCAACTTGGGGTCTAGAGCAGTAGCCTGATAGCAGAGTGTTGAGGGTGCAAGTCACAACACAGAAAGCTCTGGGAAATAAAGGACAAGCTTTCACCAGGAGAGCATTCAAAGAGCAGCTGCAGAGGTAAACCCTAATTCCCATGCTTATGAGCTTTGCCTGTCCCTAGGTACAAGGCCCTGAGGACAATTACTATCAGCCCTGCAGAGCTCCTGAGGTTCTACAATTCCCCAGTTACAAGATGAGTTAGGGAATCATTTTTTTCCCCCTCCTCTCTCCACATTATATATGGACTTTAGGTAGCAGAAGAACAAGTGTGTCCTAATGAAGCCCAGGACTGCATTAATTTCAATGATGGTCCTGGAAGCTTCCATGCAAAGCTACCTTACATTTTTGCCCCTGTACAAGCAGTTACATTTATTAATTATATTCCTGTAGATATACTTCCCTATGCAGTACAGTAAGAAGAAACTAAGTAGTAACAAATTAATGCAAACATTTATTGAGCTTTATTTACAGCATATATACAGTAAAGTTAAATATCTTATAAATAATAAAGACTCAATCCATTATCCAATGCCAGGTCAAAAGCCTAAAGTCAAACCATTGCAAAGAACTGACAAAGTGCAGAGTGCAAGACAGAGCAGGGCACAATGCTCACACAATGTATTTGAAGCTGTAAGTGTTGTCACAGGACAGCCTCTTGCCTTTGCAGCGGCCACAGAGCTCTTGGCGATGAGGTCTCTTGAGATCAATGTGTCTTTTCTTCTGGGGGCAGGAACAACGAGTCTTTGAACAGGTCTTAAGAAAAGAGACATTTTATTACTGGTAGATGAAAGGTGACCATTTTGTGTTAGATTGACATTTGGTTTCCTCTTCATCACAGCAATACATTTGACTCAATATGCTAAAAAAAGCCTCTTACTGTGCTAAACTGCAAGTTCCTTATCTAGAAGCTCAAAACCCTAATGTGCCAAAGCACTGACCCCTGCACATCATTAGGTTTGACATTGAGACTGCTGATGAGAAGCATTTGCTAGAAGAAGCCTTAGTATTAGGCTATTTCCAATAATGCTTCCTAATAATGAGGTGAAAGCAAGCTCAGGCACTGTTTTCTTCCAGATAAAAATCAGTATCACTTTCAGCAACAGTAAACTACTAAAGTCCTCATTAGAATATACAGAGAGCTTGGGCAGTCTAACCAGGTATCCAAGTCTGACTTACCTGGCATTGGATAGCTTCCACTCTATAGGGATTGAAGCCCTTTTGGCACTTGCGACAAAGCTGCTTGAAGTACACCTAAGAAACAAGAGCTTGGTTACTATAGGGATCTACTCAGGGCACCCCTAAACTCACACCAAAACATCTGATTCGGCACAGCTTTGTAGCCATTCTTTCAAGTCTCAGACAAGGACATGTTTGTTTTAGCTACCTTGTTGCTTCCAGAAATGCACCAGACATAGGCACTCTCCCATCTGGTTTTGCAGTCCTTGCAGTGGAAATAGCCATACTTCTGCTCCAGGAACTGCCAAGAGCAAGCACATGAAGTAACACAACACTGTGAGGTCCCGCTCCCTCACGCCACCCACGCGCTCAGGCCTCCACCACAGGAGAGGCAGAGCCCTCAGGAATGGGCACCCCGAGGACAGGAGGACAAGGACCTGAAGGGTAGGCCAGGCCGGGGAGCGCCCTGCCTGGTCCCACACGGGAGCCGCGTTCCTTCCAGCCCCCTCGGGGCTCACCCCCTGCCCAGGGCGGGACACGCCAGCTCCCCGCGGCAGCCCAGGGCTCCCAGCGCCGCGCACCTGGAAGGCGCCCGCCCGCGCCGGGGTCGCAGGCTCCTTCCGCGGCGCCTCCGCCGGCTCCTCGGGCTGCGGGGCGGCCTCTGCCCGCTCCTCCTCTTGCTTCGCGCTGCCACCCTCGGCCTTCTGCTCCTCAGCCACAGCGCCCCTTGCTGCCTGGCTCTTCTCCGGGGCGCCCGCGGCCTCGGGGAGCGTGAAGAGGCGGCGGTCGAGCACGGGCGAGTAGAGCGCGAGGGGGCCGTGTGCCCGGAGGGCGGCGGGTGCGAGGGGGCGGCCGGCGGGCAGCGTGCGGGGCCCCAGCGAGCACTGCACGGCGGCGTCGGCCCGCGGGTTCACCTGCACGCCCACCTCCCTGGTGTTGGCGCGGCGCAGGCGCGGCGTCAGCCCCGGGCTCACCTGCGACAGCAGGGCCTTGAGCTGCGCCCGCCGGTGGCTGTCCAGGTAGTCGGCAGGCAGCGGGGTCGGGGGGCCCCCGAGGAAGGGGCCGAGGCCGCTGCTCTTGCTCTGCTTCCAGCTGGGCTGCTTGAGCAGCGGCTCCTGGCTGCGGCTCAGCGGGACGCCGCCTCTGAAGGCCTGGTAGGTGCTGAAGGGGGGATAGACAAACCCCTCCATGGCTGCGCCCAGAGGAGAGTCAGCCCCATCTGCCCCCTGCCCTGCCTTTATCTGGCCGTTAATTGTCGCTAATTGATGGGGAGCTGGGCCTGCGCCAGGTGGGGCTGGTCCGGGCGCTGATTGCGGCTGCTCTCAGCTGACCCCGCGCTGGACGGGCTCCATGCCGTCCTGGGGAGACCCCGGTGCCAGGCTCTGCAGCAGGAGACCACGGAATGCGCTTGTGTGCAGCGCTCCGGGGAAAAGCAGTCACACGGGGATAAGTGCATGGACACCTGTGTGATGAAGTAAGTCATACAAATAAAAGCCTTTGTGTGTTGGACTAGCAGTCCATCTTCCATAATTACAGCACTTTAGGTAAGTAATTTCTGAAGTAATATTGCAAAATTCACATAATTAAGTCATGTCGACCACATATGTGGGTCTTAAGAGATAGTTGAGTCCCCATATCCCTAGACTTGCTGAACATTAAATATTCTCTTTGGGTGGCTCTTGGTGACTGCTGTGCATCAAAATCTATTCAACATTTTTACAAAACAGGTACAAGTCATCAGTTCTAGACAATGGGTATTTTAAGATTCTAAATGAAATATTTAATAGGAATGCATCTAATGCAAATATCCACCCTGTCATGAAATAGTTAAAAGGCCACTACAGTGTAAAAAGGCATCTAAAGGCAAATGCTATAATTTGGAAAAGTGCTAGAATTGCTCACCGTTGTCAAACTGTTTTTTGTCTGCAAGTAAAAAATTGCCTGAAATATTTGTTAAACTACAGTATTGTTGGAAAATCAAAACTCAGCACTTTCTAACAGGGAGTGTTTTTTATGAAGGCTATTAAAGCATTATAAAGCTCCACGGGTCAGCAAGGTCAAGGCTAGAGAAGAACGAGTAGAGATGATGTCTTTAAACTTTCCCAACCCACTTGAAAAAAAATTCTTTCAAGTGTCTGATATAATTCTTGGTCAGAAATAACATTTTAATGGATCCGAAATGATTTAAGATCCAGGAAACGCTTGAAGTACATGGTCAAGATTCATCGCAGTTAATACAAGAGCCTCCAGTGTCGTTTCCACGGTTTCTCCTCACCGCACTGTTGACGTGAGGGGTGCCCCACTGACAGGTGGGTGCCTGGACCTCCTGGGCCCACGTCCGCACCAAGCAGACGTGGCCTCCTCCTCTCATGCCCATGAGAACCGTGGCACCCACAGCCAT
This sequence comes from Crypturellus tataupa, assembly GCA_034781795.1. Taxonomy (NCBI): domain Eukaryota; kingdom Metazoa; phylum Chordata; class Aves; order Tinamiformes; family Tinamidae; genus Crypturellus; species Crypturellus tataupa. Next base: position 1,655,546 of record JAWLRI010000837.1, on the reverse strand, counting down.
GCCCAGGCCCCGGCAGCCGCACACAACCCCAGTGTGCGCGTCAGCCGGGCACCGGCAACATCAGCAGGTCACGCTGTAGGAGTTGGCTCCACAGCCCCAAATGATTTGGCTGAGGGGTCTGCAGCGCCACCTCGGCTTTGTCTGGACTTGACACTCCCAGGATCCCAAAAAGTCTGTAAAAGATTATTTTGAGACTTTCAGCGCAGTGGTTCACCACCGTGGCACTTCCAGAACCTTCTTTGGGGCATGGATGTCGCCTGCTCTGCAGCAGGAAGCTGGGATAGGTGAGCCTTGGCCATGCTGCTAGGTTTCTCGCCCGTCAAGGGGAGTGAGTGTAAGAGGTGGGTGACATTCGGATGGGAGTACAGGGGTTGTGACATCTCTCCAGCACAAAGCAGCAGGCACATCTAGTCAAGGCACTTTCCAGGCAGGTTGTGGGACAGGAGTCATTTTCAGAGGCTGCAAATTCCTTTTTAAGTAAGTAAATAAAAAAATAAATACACGCACCCTCACTTAAATTGACTTTGGTATTTTGTAATGAAACTTTTACGTGACTGCTGTTACGGAGATTCTTTCACACATCTCAACAAAGCCCCTTCTCGGGAGAATCAACAAAAGAAACGGTTCTGTGGAGCCCACTGCCCTCGCAGGAACCTGGGCAGCGCCGTCTCATCCCCCCGAACCGTGGTGCCGTAAGGGAAGAAGGAACTGCAGTTATCCCAGCGCTGAGGTGCCACAAGGCGGACGCGCCGCCTGTGTACAGGCTCGGGTCCTTGCTGGGCGGGCCGTTGTGTCCCGAGGGAAGGCGGCCGCGGAAGCAGAGCATTCCCAGGAGAGCATTCCCAGGAAAGCAGCATTCCCAGGAAAGCAGCATTTCCAGGACTCCCTCCCGCAGAAGGGGAACCGAGGAGCCCCGGCGCCGCAGCCCTTAGCAGCCCTCGGCGGCCCCGCGGCGGGCGGAGCCGCGCTGAGGGGGGCGGCCGCGCGCTGCGGCGGGCGCAGTGCGCAAGCGCG
>JAWLRI010000837.1:1621518-1654484 GCA_034781795.1 Crypturellus tataupa | reverse complement strand
CCCGCCGCCCCCTCCGGGCGTCCCGGGCGGGGAGGCTGCGCGTGCCCGAGGGGGGCCGGGGCGCCCGGCCGACCTTCCCCTCAGCACGTGTGGGGAGCCCGCTTGGCCTATAGCGTGCGCCTGTGAAGTAATTTTTTATTTACTTTCCTTTTTTATTTTTTTTTGTGGCACTGCTTAGCTGCTTCTAAAAGCGTGCTTTTCCTTCTGCTTTGGCTAGAGAGGCCTGTTCACGGCAGCCACCACAGGAGACACTGGTTGTCCAGTGAAAACAGGAAAAATACGGCACGAGGAAGAGGTGTTCAAATAAAGTAAACAAACAAAAGCCTTATGACAGTCTTGCCAGTAGTTCATATATCTATATTGTCATATATATATATATGCAGCTGGCAAAATCTGCTCAACTTGAAGGTGATTTTGAACCAAAGTTTTGGTGCATGGTTATAGGAGCCTAGGCATAATGATACATATTCTGGCCTCACCCTATAGCAGTGTGAATGTATGTAAAATCAATTTTCAATGTCCTTCCATCTGGGTTTGCTTCTGTATTTGCTCGGTTCTTGTATTTTATCCAGTAAAATTCCCCCCTCTTTTTTTTTTCTTGTCACTTCCATACTTTATCCATCGTTCCAAATGAATACATAAACATCAGGGTCCTAAAGTGAACAAGTCTGTGTATGACCCCCTCCACCACACCATGGGGTAAAGTGGGGCTAAGGTTTGTATACAGGTCAGCAGTGCCATTAGGTTAGTACTGGGTGAAAGTGTTTTCCTGTTTTTTTCCAGGTTTTCCAACAAGCTTTCCAGTAATTATATGGATAAGAAAATGGCTTACCAACCATCTTTCTTTGAAATATTTAAAGCTCAGTGCAGTGAATCAGGTACAGTCTGCCTATTAGAGTTGCTTTAAGGATGTTGATATTTTATGAGTATCTGCAGTGAACTTTATGATGCATAGCAGAGCATTGCTCAACTTGTTGGCTGTTTTCTTGCCTAAAATCTTTATTCTCTGTTACTACTTTTTAATATATTTCATTTAATTTTTATTTGTACTTTTTATTTTTCATTAAGTGTTCTTAGGTGCTTCCATGTACTTGCTCTAGCTGTGTTTTGTTTTTTATATATTTGTCTCTGTACAGTCCAGATTTAGTCTTTGGTCAAGTGCAGCTGTAGTCATATGATTTATCACTGCTAGAAGTAACCTGTGTAATTTGCCAGTTTGAGTAAAGTAAGATATGAATTAAAAGCCAATTTACTTCAAATATGAAGTTTGTGTAAAATTAATTTCCCTTTAGTAGTTTAATTAATGGTTGTAAAATTATGGCAGACCTTCTCTTATACCTTGTCGACATCAGAGTTTGTATCTTCCCAGAAACATAGTTATAAAATTCTGGCATTATGCTCTGCATAGGCTTGCCTGGAGTATTAGTTTTGCTATAGTTAACAGCTAGTTATGATGTGTCCTTATGATGTGTTCTGTGTCATGCATAGATGGAATATTCCTATTTTATGTCCTGTTTGGATGACATATAAACTCGTAATTCTTATTGTTTGTAGTTTTCATGCCATTTAGGAGGTGTCTGTTTATATGGTGATGTATATATTTTTCTTTATAGATTTAGGACCTATAAGTCTGAACTGGTTTGAAGAACTCAGCTCAGAAGCTCCCCCTTATGAGCCCAAATTACTAGGAGAACTTGATGGCCATACTGAATGGCTTGATGAAGCTTCTTTTAAAACTCCAAGGGCAAAACCCACTACATACAGCCAGCTGGCTTCAACTCCACTGATTTTTAAAGAGCAAAGTACAATATTGCCACCTTCTCCTTTGTCTTCTCCTGGAAAAGAACTGGATCAGAAAACAAGTGAGTAACTTCTAAAATAAGTTTGTTTAAAGGCTTCTTGGGAGTTCCGGAAGAGAGAGTTGTTTGGTTTTGTTTTGTTTTATTTTACATTTTATTTTTGTAGCTGGTGACTTGTAAAGTGATACAAGTCCTAAATGCTCTAAATAGTGTTAATATAAGGAGGATATAAGCTTGTTAGTGTAACTTGTTACCTGAGAACCAAAATTAATTTTATGTCTGATTGTGGGTATTTTTTTTTTCTGTCCTAAATCTAATTTGTGAACTAACTCCAAAATCCTTCCAACGGAGAATATGATGCTTATCACACTGAAATACTAGGCGGTTTGTAGGGCAGGCGCTCCTCAATTTTGCTTGGAAAGATTTAGAAGAACCTTAGCATTCGGAGTTAGTAAAACTGTAATTGGTGAAAAGAAGTCACATATTCCACTTGAAGAGGAAGAGCTCTGTCACTTCTAAGGGGCAGTGCTCCTGTCGCTGTTTACAACTGCCAAGTACATCATGGAAGTGCCTGTCACTCTTGGCTCCTTTTTGGGTCACTTGGTCACTTTTTGGGATCCTTGTAGTTTGTAGTAGTACCCATCCTTGGACAAGTAACTTGTAAGAATTTTCTCTGTGGAGGAATTTCTAGCTCCATTCCTTCAGTATGTTTTGTACATCTGTTTCGTGTGTGTCCTCCTTGGCAATGAGATCCACTTTTCTAAATAGCTTGTCACAGACAAACATAAGAGTCTCCCAATTCTAGGTCTTGTTCTTAGATGCTGAAATAAAGGCCTTGGAGATGTTGACTAGTGCTGCTGTTCAGGTGCACCTTATAACATTGTTTCAGTAAACTGTTGTTATCATGTTAATGTTCCTGACTTTATTACCAGACTTCTTCTCAGCTTGCACATAGTTGGAAAAGATTCTTCCATCTGTACCTGCTTAGACTTTTACGGTGTTAAGTCTTTGGTCGACTCTCAATAGCATTTCATAGGATGTAATCAAAGGAACTTTAAACAAGAACTTTTTCTGTTTTGAAATGGTTACTCTTGTTCTCTGTGTGTGTGTATGTACATACTTGTTTATGTATCCTAATGATTACAGCAAAAGGTGATTATCATGGAAGTTTCTATATTTATTATATTGCTTTTGAGCAGAATTTGCTTGAGTTGGTGCTTGTTCACACGAGCAGTTTCTACTCAAATCCATGTCTTTGGATATGGATTCTTTGATCAGAATGCTTTCTCTTTTACCTATGGGTGCAACAACATACAAAAGATTCTAATAAAAAATTATTTTAGCAATAGATCCAGAAAATTTATTTACCTTATGCTCTTCATTTGTATAAGGAGTGTATGACTTAAGTAAAGTTGAGGGAAAGCTGGAATAAGTATGTGTTTGCATGTTCTGAGTTTCTCCTAAAAATAACTTAATAACAAGAAATGCACAACGCAGAATGTCAACATTAAAATGGATGTATACTGCCTGAATAATATTTAGGAAATATACTGAAACAGGTATTTAACAAAAGAATAAGGTGGCCATTTATTTTGGCCATGCATCTAAAATGTAGTTAGCATTGTTTTAATATAGAATTTGAACATGTTCAAAATGCTAGAGGAGAGGATAACACTAGATAAGTTTTGGTACAGAAGTCATACCTTGCCTATTTTTTTAAAGCTTGAAACCTGTTACATGTAGTTCTGCAAGGTTTTGCTGATCACTATATTCTCTTTTCCAGCCAAAGAGAATTTGATCAGTCCAAGAATCATAAGAACAAAATTAGATCAAGGAAGTGAAATATTTGCTTCTCCTGTTGGTACCTGTCATGCTGCTAGGTATGTAAAATAAGTCAAAACAAATTTAAAATAAAATGCATTTAAAACAAAAAGTAGTCTTACAAACCTCTGATTTGACTAGTAGAATTTTTCAGAGCAGTGGATAGTCTTGCATATGAATGCTTATTATACTTGCATGTTGACAAGCAAGTTGAAAATAAATTTTTAGTTTTTTTTTTTTTTAATTTCCCTCTTCTTAATTGTTCTTTCTTTTTAGTTTTTACGCTCTTGCTCAGCTGGCATAAGAGAGTTATTATTTATTTCACTTTCTCAAATCCTCAACATCCAATGCAGACATTGTAGTTTACATTTGATCTTTCAGGGTAAAAGTTGTTAAAGAAAATAAAAGAAATGGTGTAATTTATTGTACATAATATCTGGCATCAGTATTTACTGTTCTAATTTTCAAAAGTTTAGAAATTTTTTTTTTTACATGGTTTTGCAGTCCAGCTATTTTAAGGAACACTTACAGGACTCCACAGAGAAATGGTATTCCAGGTGGGTATTTTCGTTGTTTATTTTTACAAAATATTTAGAAAGATATTATATCTGTGGGTATAAATTGCATATTTTTATTATTTTTTTTAGGACCGTATGGAAGCTTGTTTTGCACACCAAAACTTTTGGAGGTGAGTATATATTTCTGTGTTTAGTTTTCTTTTTCCTAGTAGTATGTATAGGATTTTGCGTAGAAATAGTTTTTAAATATATTTCCAGATCCGAACTCCAAACCGTATTTCTGAAAGTCTGGGAGCAGAAGTGGATCCTGATATGTCCTGGTCGAGTTCTTTGGCCACACCTCCAACACTGGGAGCAACAGTGATAATAGGTAGCTCTAATAATGAATAGTTGCTAAAGGTTGGAAACACTTCTGGTTTTGACCTTACAAGAACAGATACGTTTGAATTTTCTTGACAAAATACATAACTCTCAGCAGTGCTCAGTAGGTGACTTTAAACTATGTTGCCGTAAAAGGAAAAAATTCTCAGTGGGGGTGGGCTACTGAATTGAGCCATTCACAGGGCTAATGAATTGTGCCATTTTGCCTGTTCATGGCTTTGGAATGATATGACTTGCAAGGGAAGTTTGAGGGAACTGCCCCTAGCTTAGAGGGACTCTTCGGAGATGAGGTCTGGTTCAAACCCTCTTTCTCATTCTCCCACTTTCTAGATGAGCATAGCATTTTACAGACATGATGCCCATTTTCTGTCATCAGTCACCTGCAAAAGGAAAGAGTGAAAAAGAGAAAGCTGTTTGGCTGCTTCAACAGAGTTCAAATTACTAATCTTAATACCACGCAGGAATCCAGATGCCATGTTAAAGAAATGTGTTATTTCAAGATACTGCTCTTAAACAATCTTAAAAATAGGATTTGCGCTCTTTTTGTAATATAGATGAAACATTTAACTGCTGTTAAGAGGGGGAAAGACAGTGAATAATAAGATTCTTAGCAGTGGCTTAAAGAATTTATCCAGCTCACGTGACAGAAGAAAATTAGGGGAACAGTGCCATGTATAACTGCTGGAAAGGGTGATAACTGCTGCCCCTCCACAGCAGCAGCTCCATGCTGTGATCAATGTTTTATGCTGTTACATAACTGCATGTGTTTGCTCTCTGCAGATAATCTCACCTTTAAGCTTTTTTTTAGCTGAATTTGAAGTTAGTCTTTAGGGGGCTATTTTTTTTAGTTTACAGATTTCAGTTGCATTTAAAATAATCAAAAGAAAAACCCTGTCAGAATCTCAACTATATTTGAATACATGCAGCCAGTCACCTACGAACAAATGAATTGTTTATCTTTCTCCTAAAGCCAGGGAGAATGATTCTGTTTCTGAAGTAAAGCAACAAGATGACAGAGCAGAGATGGTAAGTAAATTTAAGAGCTATGTTATTCTTTAATTATAATTAAGCTGTTTAATTACATACTCAAATTCCTTAAGCTAAAAATAATAAAAAAATCTGTCACTTCCGTTCTAGGGTCTCCTTTCTGGCTATTTCTAAAAATGCCTTCTCAGAAACCTAAGCTTGTAAAGCCTGGCTGTAGGCTCTGCTTTCACAGATACAACCCCTTTGAGAACTATTTTTCCTTTTTAACTTGGATTCAGCTGCAGTGTGGGTCATTCAGAGAGAAATCAACATAGGACCTGCAATATGCTGCTTTGCCGTAGGATTGTTCGTGGGTTCCTGGGTTTTCCCCACTTTTTGTCCTAGTTGAGAGTTGTTGTTTGCCCTATTGTCATAAAAGCTCTTGTGTTTAACCACTGCTCCAAGAGTTAAAATTGAGTATTAATTTTGGTTCTTTAATATATGTATTTTTAGAGGAGAGGTCCAGCACAACTGTAATTTTACTCTGTATATGTGAGCCTTTAATGATTATTGAGACTGAAAAACAAGGGAAGTACTAATGTGATTCAGTTATAGATTTACATTTCGTTCTTACTGTCTGAAACTTCACAGTTAACAAACCAACTGTTGCAAGTTAAAACAAATTTCTCCTTTTAGTTCCTTTTTTTTCTGAAGGGCTCGCTTATAATTAGATTATACTTAAATAGTATACTTAATTATAATATGGCATAGTATACTATGCTATGTATATAGCATATATATATTATATAGCATAATATACTTACTACAGTAATTATAATAATAAACTACTGAATTCATTCACTGCCTTTGAATGGGTCACAGAAATGTCAAATTATTTTGAAGATAATCAATTTCCCTGAAAAAATATGCTACATTTTATTTTAAGAAGTGTAGAATTACTCATATCATAGTAAAGTCTAGAGTTATATGCTTTAATGTTAAGGTGACCCATACAGTTTATGTAGCATCTTGATGTCTGGGTTCATAGGTTTCACACGTTTTTTTCTCCAAACCTGATAAATGTCCTGGGAGGAGTGATACAAGTGTACAGTCTGTACTAGACGCAATAAAGCTAGATTATGAAGATTTGGGTAAGTATTGATGCTTTTCTACTGTTGCTGGGCATTTTGTGAAGCAAGACTGAAGATGACGTTGTGTTATATGATTTTTAGCTAATCTTACAGTTTTTCTCTACCAGTTATGTACTCCCATCTCCTAAATTGATTCTACTTGTAAAAGTAATTTTGACATTAAAAAGGGGATGGGTCAGCAAACTACATTAACCTGGTGTTGCATAACCATGGAGTACTGATGTAAGGGATGGGGAACAATAGGGTCTGCAAGTGAGAGCTTAGAAGGGGGAAAAAGAGGTCTAGGCTGAAGGGGGAGCAAGACCACTCTTTTTGACTCTTTTTCCTAAAGGATTTTTCCTACTCCAAAAGAAATAGATCAAATGATATAAAGAAAGCATGATTAAAAAGCAAACATACCACATGACTGTTAGGGTAAAATTACATGATAAAGATGAACCAATCCATTTCTTTTGGAGTAGGAAAAATCCTTTAGGAAAAAGGAATCAAAAATACTTGGCCAGCAAAAATTACTTTCATAGTATATTCTTAGAACTTGTTAGTGAAGAAAAATAAGCATGCACCTCAGTGTGGCTTTTGCATTTTTGCTGAGAGATGATGACAGAAGGGAAGGCTATTAACAGAGAACTTTGTTCGGGATATATGGGTGTTGGAGAGATACACATGGGATAGTTGGGAAGCTGAATCCTTGAAACTGTACATCTCCCTAAATGAGCTGTTCTAAAATGTCAGTAAATTTAAAGATTTTAAAAGAATCAGTTCAGGAGTTGACAACTAAGAGTGACAGGATCAGGAAACGTCACTGCTCGCAGAGGGATGTGTGCTACTGTGTTTGTATTTTAGTTTTAAACATGAAGAATGAAAGAGAAATTAGTGCTAAACCCAAGTAGTTTATGGCCAGCATAATAGTTCTAGAAGTGAAGGGCAAATTGATGCCTGGTGCAGTTTTCCAAATACTTAGTCATAGCCCATGTGTAGAAAAGTCTAATTAAAAATTCTCTAGTAAAAAGAAGTGGAAGAAATTGTGGCTTTCAAAGTTCATAGTAATGTTTGTAAGGGGCTCTTTTTCTACATCTTCCCATTTTGATAGTATTTAAGTTATCAAAGATACAGTGTTAAGAGAAAGTTTTGTTGACAGATGATTTCAGAGTGAAAGGATGTGGGCACAGAAGTTACTTTAGAGGAATGCACTTTTAATGCACTACCTATTTCTGTACACAAACAGAATATACTTATTATCATATTTGTAACATTTCTGTCCATCATTTGGTACCTGTGAAAGCTGGCTAAGCAATTAAAAAAAAAAAAAAACTCTAAATACTTTAATATTGTAAGCCAAAGGAAAAGACAGAGCTTAGTAGAATCATTCTTAAATATTTTTTTCTTTAACTGCCAACTGCAGGTGAAATTAGGCATCCCACAATCTGGTATAAATTTCAGAGGGAAAAATCTAGACACTTATCTACTAAAGCTTGCTACTAAATTTACTGCCTTGAGAAAAAAAACAAATTTTGTTTTCAAAAGTTAGGTTTTATCTTGGAAACCTGCTTAGCCACTGCCACCTGCTTAGCCACAGTCCTCAGGAGACACCTGCTCATGTCTTTCTCATCTGCCATCTCCAGTCTCTAACAGCAGCTGTTGGAGAATAGCCTCCTTTAAAGATGCATACATTTATCTCACTCCTGAGTAGAGGTAAATACTGCTTTGGATTGTATGGTAAAAAAGACAGTGCTGTTTCTCAAGTTGTTTTCTATAACTTGATCTTTATTCTGTTTCCTCTCCCTGGCTCTTCCAGAGTCTGAGAAGACGCTAGGTGGCTCCTTCAGTGACGTGGAGAGCTTTGTGGATTCGCCTGGCGAGCCTGCCAGGGCCAGTGGAAGCCTCCTGCTCGTGCCAAATGTCCTGGATGCAGCAGAGAGACATGAAATAACCACAGATGATAAAGCATATGGAGAGGTGTCTGTTTCTTCTGAACAGCACTTTAAAAGGCAGACTGGCAGTTCACAGGAAGTGGTAACAACCAGCTGGACTGAAGAAAAGTACTCTGAAATGAAGGATTCTTTATTTCAGAAAATAGATGAAGACAAGAGGTATGTTAAGCATGCCTATTTAATAGGACATGAAAAGGAATTGGAGTCATTTAAGATGACAACAGATGTGCAAGATAACAGAATTCAGAAGTCACCTGAGAACAAGAAGCTTGTGAAAGAAGACCTGTCATCTTCACCCAGTCAGTGGTCTCAGCTGAACTTGTCTGATCTGGATGTAACTCACTTGGAAATGTCTATGTGTAGCTCTTCGCCATCTGACTTAAGTAGAGAGAAAAATTTAGAAGAGAAATCAGTACTAATGACCAAAAAGGAAACTGTAGAAACATCTTTATCCAATACCTCAAGTCTGTTAAAAGCACAAGAGCTGTTGAGTGTTAATTTGTCAGAGAAGCATTATGAAACGAAAAATTCTGAGAACAATCCAGCATTGGAAATACCTCTAGTAAAATCTGTGTCTATGAGTATTCAAGATTCAAAGTTAATAAAAGGATTTGCTGCTGAAAAGGTTTCCAAAGTGAGCTTTATAGACTGTAATTCTATTTTAATTGAAAGTACAAATGTCACAGAGTATGCTGTAGTCTACAACAGTAGCTTTTCCAGGCATTTAAAAGCAACTTCTAAATCTGTCATAACTGATGTTCTGTCTCATCCACTTGTATGTAGCTCTGCAGCTCCAGATAATTGCAGCGACCTACATTTAACGGATAGTGAAAATACTTTTACAAAATCTGACTTTAAAAGGTTGAATATGTTATCCAGCTTGAAAAAAAGATCCAAGAGATTTATTTATACAATAAATAACACTTTACTGTATAAAGAAGAAAAAATTCAGAGAGAACTAACCTCTGAATCATCTGTTAACACATTGCCATCGTTGGAATTTGATTCTTGTGAATTCAAAAGTTGTCAAGTGGCTAGAGGGGATGATCAAGGTACAGCATTAAGCATTTTTTAATGGTGGGGAATTCTTTGTTTAGTCGTAAGTGATAAAGTAGCTCTGCAATTAACTAGGCTGGTAACCAAGAGCTGGAATCAGTCTGTTAATGTTAATAGTGACAGAATAGCCTTCATATCATAAAGGAATCTGGTGATAACTTAGTCTCAAACTAGCTCTGGAGCAGAAACTGGCACCGTGAACCATTGTTCTAACTGATAATCTCAGTTATCTTGCTCTTACTCTTTATACGAGAAGTGTGTCAAGTGTCTTCCTGCTCCTGTAGATGATTTTTAAGACAGCATAAAAATGTTACCATTCTTTGGCTATTTTTCTAAAGTTAGAATATTTCTGTGTGTAGATCTGTGCCTTCCAGGAGCACAAGATATTTTTTAAAAAATTATGTAATATAAATTATATATGATTCATTATAGAATTTTTATGTGTATAAGCAAGCACATGCTCTTATTTTTAAAAGCTGTTGCTCTTGCAGAATAGTTACTTAATATGAGGAATTGAAATGTTTCTCTTTAAAGCATAACCTTTGTTGAGTGGCAAGGAAAGGAAGTCTGTCTTCTCAAATTAGATTACAACTACAAATCAATTGTTTTAAGCGATGACATGAACTATAGGTTACTCACTTCTGACTATTAGAACATGATTAGATCAGACAAAGCTCCAACCTTGTCAAGACTTTCACATTTGGAAACAAAAGCAGTATTTATGATAGCAGTGTTAAGCATATGTATCTTGTGAATGAGTCAGTTTTTAATTTGCCTTTTTTTTGAGTAAATGATAGCGGCTTTAATAACATGTTGTTCTGTAATATCTTTTTTTGTTGTTGTAGGCTGCTTGGTTTCTCCTGAGAGAAAGCATTTACAATCAAATATCAGGGAAAATAATTTTAGCACTAGTACTATGAAAATGGACGTAATAGATAACTCATCTGCTAACACCTTCAACAATGGACAGAAACAACAGGACCTGAAAGACATAGAGGAAAATGCAAGAGAGCGTCAACCTGTTACATCACTAAAATGCTTAGAAATATCTAATACTTTGAAAGAAGACATGGCAGACTCTTCAAATAGTGAAAGTATTTCAAATATAAAACGTAAAGTTGTAACTTCAGCACGTCTTATGGCAAGAAAGCACTCCAGGCTTCTGCCTAAAGGCCATTGCTTAGAGAAAGGCAAGGAAGATATGCTTAGCAGTATTAAGGTGAGTGATGGAGCTGTCGTGCCTCAGAGCCTTGAAGGGCAGCTCGCAGAGTCTTCTCTTGGTAATAATGAATGCTTGGTTGATGTGAAGCATGACACAACACCCGTGACAAATGGTCATTTCAGTAATACCTCAAGTCAAATCAACTCAGACATAAGTAGTAATTGTTGTAAAAAAATATCAACTGAAATAAAGCCTGCCACAGAACAGTTATCGGCAGCTGAGCATAGAGAAATAAATGCACCTTTGGGATTAAAAGGCTCTCAAAAGTATAATACTGAGTTAAAACAAAGGGAAAAAATAGATGTAGCTTCCTCTTCAGAAATTATAGGCGACAGTGAAGATATAAGGTCAATGGAAAATGAGAAAAGCAACCTTCATGCAACTACTTGTAATAATACAGATGTAGAGAGCACTAAAGAATTCTTGGATTGTACAGTTGATAATTCTTTAAATGGAGTAATTTCTGAAAACGATAAACAGGCAGATCTTTTTGAACAAGATGTGTCTGAAAAAGTAAAACTTAATCTGTCAAGGAAAGTGCCCGAACCTAATACTGAAGCTAAACATTACTTAAAGAAGACAAATGTAATTCCTTCTAAAATTATTGCATCTTGCAAAGACATATATTCAGTAAAACCTGTATATATCAACAAAAATGCAAATGAGAATCTAGAACATAAAGGGAGATGGTTGAGAAATCTAAGTGAATGCAATTTAAATCTGAGCTTTGGTGGCTTTCAAACTGCATCCAATAAACAGATTAAATTCTCTGAAGAGAGTTTAGCAAAAGGCAAAATATTGTTCAGAGAGATTGAAAATGAATGCTTTGAAGCCTCTTCCATGGCAAGAGTCAGAAATACTTCAGATCAAGTTAAAGAGGAAAATATGTTTTTCTCACCTGTGGAAAGCAAATTGGACAGTAACTTACCTGATTCTTTAGATTCACAAGCAAGTTTTCCTGAACCAAGGTATATTCAGTTTGTTCCAAATAAAGTTGATCTACGCACAAATTTTCCTGTAAGTCAACAGTCCTTGCAAGAACCAAGTCAAACTTTGACAGCAAGCCAAGAAGCTGAAATTGCTGAACTTTCTAGTATCCTGGAGGAGACTGGCAGCCAATTTGAGTTTACACAGTTTAGAAAGCAAAGCAACATGTTACAAAGCCATGTTACTCAGCAGTGCAGAACTGGAGAAAAAAGTGGAACAGCAAATGTAGAAAATACTTCTACAGTATGGAAAGATACTGATTTTTGTAATGCTCTTAAATCTGAAAATCAAGTTAAAAAAAACAAGTATTGTAATAAGCAGGAAGACACTAATGAAGAATCTGCTACGATGGAATGTGAAAAAGAGAACAAAATAGTTTTCCATAAAAATAATGACATTACTTTTACTCACTTAGATGGAAATGGAAGTAGCATGTCTGGTCAGAGCTTTCCCATGCCTATACAGGACAGCTTTTCTAATTTTGTGGGCTTTACTTCAGCTGGAGGTAAAAGAATAAATATTTCTAAAGCAGCTCTCGCCAGGTCTGCAGAACTGTTCAGAGACGTAGATGATGATAACTACTTATTTAAACCTTCTGAAACTAATATCAGATGCCAGAATTCAAATGGACATAAATCTGACTGCAAGTTTTCCAGATGCCAAAACCAAACCAGCAGAAAGACAATTTGTATTACAAACTTTAAAAGTCCTGATTCCTGCACAGGTTGTGTTTCCCACCATTCAGAGAAAAAATATGAGGAAAATATTAGGAAAATGCCATTTAGGGGAAATACAGAAAAATGGACAAAAAGGTCAAGAAATGATGAAATTGTCAATTTTGGTTGTACTGACAGTGCTAGGCATTCTGCCTCTGAACTGGGGACCACTCTGTCAGCCACTGAAAATCACAACCAGCATCTGAAAACTTCTAAACAACTTTTGACTCAAGAAGATTGCCCAGTTGAAGGCATTTTGCAAGAAGACTCATCAGCTGTGATGTGTCTAGGAGATGCTACTGCAACTGGAGAAAAACATAGTTTAAGTGTATCTGATGAAATTGAAAAATCTATTCCTAGTCAGAAAAGACAAGAAAGAAATCCAGAAGATAAATACCTACCACAAAGTTTGCAAACTGCAGCTGGTGGAGATATATCCATTTCTGCTGCATCTTTGTCTGAGTCTGTGTCCTTGCTCAAGGTAAAATGTGGTGAAAGAGATGCAGATGTTTCAGAGACCTCCAATAAACAAAAGACAAGTATTAGAAATATTGAAGAAGCAGATACCGCACCTGGTAAGAACCTGTTTGTGAACCACGGCAAAACAAAAATAGGTTCTTATCATGATCATCAGATGCCTTTTCAGCAAGAGAGAGATACTGAAGAAAATATAGTTAAAGGGATTTATCCAGCTGCTTTCTGTACTGCCAGTGGGAAGAAAATAACAATTTCTGATGAATTTTTGGCTAAAGCCAAACAATTTTTTTCAGAAGAAAATGTTGTTTTAGGAAAAACGCAGAATGACAATTTTGAGCAGTCCGCAAAGAAAAGGATGTGTAGTACAGACTGTGTCAAAGACTGGGATTCCTGTATTGAAAGCACTGCTAAGTGTGATCCAGAAACACTTGATTTCAACAAAAACTTTCTTCAAGAAACTGGAGATCAGTTTAAGCAGACAATAGAGCATAGTCCCTTTAAACAAACTGTTGTTCTTGATACAGTTCAAAAAGACACATTTGTTAATAAAGATTATGAAAAAAATGCTGGAATTCGACATGCACAAAAAGAAGCTAATGCTAGACTTGGGAAGTTGCAATTGGAGTATTTGCCTGGAAAGGACAGCAATGCTTTAAGGGAAAATTCATTGTCTGAGGATGAAAAACTATTTGATGACAGAGATGAGGAATATGTGGCCAAAAAGGGTGGCCATTCAGAAAACACACATGGTTGTCCTGTGCAGTCAGCTGCGTCTGTACACTTAATGAAAGCATCAAATGACCTTGCAGATGATTCTGTGCCTAGAGATGCAAAAAATGGTATGTTTGTTGAGGACAGTAAAAATAAATCTAAATCATCCCTCCTCTTTACTTACAACAACAGGGTTTCAGAAAGTAGCTCTTCCCATTTGAATTGTAACAGTAGGGAGTCTGACTTGGAACATCTAAATGAGTCTTGTCTTGATGCAAACTGCTTCACAGATGCCACAGTTGCTGCCCACCAAGAACAGTCCCTAGCTGGTGATCTTGAAGATGAAACTGATTTGACCAGATTAGAACAAACGTCATATAGTTTTAATCCGGAAAAACAAATGGGTGGTTTCAAACCAATTATGATCCATACAGCCAAAGGTAAAGCAGTTTCTGTTTCAGAAAATGCATTAGCAAGAGTCAGACAAATATTTCAGGAAGATGAATCTGTAAAATCTAAACTTGGAACTAAGTCAAAAACTAATCAGATGGAAGTTGCTGCAAGTTCATCTTTCATTGTTCATACTGAGTGTCCTGATTCTGTTGAACTCTTAAATCCTGCAAAAAACAAGGAGACTAATTCATTTGCCTCCCATCTCACTAAGGTAAATGAGGGCACAGGTGAAAATGGTCACCATGATACAAAGATGCCCACAGATGCAGAGTCTGTTCCAGATTCTCCGATGCAATTTAGTGAACAGAATGTGAAGCTTTTAGCACACTTACCCATGCGAGACAAGCAAATAAAGACATCAGTTTCTTCTGTAAGTAATCTTGGATTTTTTAGTACAGCAAGTGGTAAACCAGTACAATTATCAGAAGAGTCACTAAGGAAAGCTCGGCAGCTCTTTTCTGAAATGGACAATAATAGTACCTCACATCTGCAAGAAATACTTCCAGTTGAGGAAGATGTTAACAAGTCTGAAGTGAGCATGGAAGCAGTTCCCAAGAAAATGGGGCTAGTGCTACCAAAAGGGAGAGAAAGTTCCAGCACTGACTTGATTTTACATCCTGCTTTGGGTTTCAGCACTGCAAGTGGAAAGCAGGTAAAAGTCTCTGAAAGTGCCTATCAGAAAGCGAAGGCCATTTTAAAAGATTCTGATGACTTTGTAAGCAATAGACTTTGCATTACAAATCAACTTAGCTCAACTAAAGAGAATGCTCAACCTATAAAATCTGTAACTGATTACAATGATACAGCCAAAATAGCAGATAAAGTGATCTTGGAACCCAAAATTGAAGAAAGCTTCAATGAAGAACTTGAATTAGAAAACATCTACTCAGCAGAAATGAAGCCCCTTGCAAGCACTCACTGTGTTAAAATGCCTGAGTACGTTCCACATATTAAGAAAAATGAACAGTTAATGTTATTTAAAAATAGTTTCCAGCAAGAGGGGACTTCGCCTCTAGGGGAAGGGCAGCAGAATCTGGAAAAGGAGTCAAAGTCTGAAGCAGTTTCACGCAGTTGTGTTGCTAAAGCAGAACTGCATGTTAATCGAGCATGTTTCCAGCCTCCAAAAACTCGCTTGGAAGTGGAGGCAATAGAAAGTGCCAAAGCTTTTATGGAAGATGATCTTTCAGATTCTGGAGCACGAGTTAATACCTCACAATCCTTCAGCAGCAGAATGCTGGATAAAAGCTTTCCAAATAGGATGCTTGGGAAGAGGCACCTGGAAGGATATACCTCACTAGGTAAGTCTTTTGTCTTATATATGCTTGGCTTCATACTTGCATATTGGTGGTGGGATTTTTGCCCTTTTTTTTCTTCACAATTTGGTATTTTTTGTCATCCGGAAAAACTTTGTCTCTTAGTGTCAACAGCAAAGTTCTTGCTGCAAACAAGGGTTTTATTCACTCTTTCCTGTATAAGATGTATAATATAAGCCAAATTTGTTTACTAAAAATTCTAAAGCTGTGCAGGTCTTACTGTTCTGTGAAAACTCCAGTTGTCGTTTAAAGGTATGGAAAAAAATTGCTGCCTCTTCTCTGAGGAGATAGTTTTAATTTCCCTTCTTTCCCTTCTTCTTCCCTTTCCTTCTTTCCACAAGTTTTGGTACAAAGGGCAGGGGGCCTAGTGCAAGAAAGTTTGGGTAATCGTGGAAAGGCAGATAGGACTGTATTGCTGCAGCCTGCATTGGTTTCTGTGTGTGGTGTTTGGGGGTTTTTTTGTGGCTTTTTTATTCGTTTGTTTGTTTGAATTGTGTAGGGACCCCTTGATTACTGAAGGCACAGGAGAAGATAGAGGTTTGTTGTAGTGTTGAAGTCCACTGTGGTCGACTTCCTGAGACAGGCAGGGATGTTTGACAACTCAAGGCCCATGGATTTTGATTGGAGGGAACAACCACAAAAGCATCCGCAACAGACTTTATTGTGTGATATCTCCAGACCATTCTGATTAATGGTATGCAGTGGTCCTGTGCAAAAGAAAGCTTAACAAAGAGTCACCAAAGAGTCTATCTGTGAAGATTATTCCACACATGTGGAAGTGTGATCTGAAGACCTGCTATTCCTTTTTGCTGTGACTTCTTGAATGTTTTATTTAGGAGTTCAGTTAACTTGCACAGTACTGGGTAAGAAACTGAACTTAAGAGGAAATTCATTTTTTTTAAATCTGTGTTTTTATCCTAGGAGAACCTCCAGTTAAGAGAAAATTGCTACCTGAATTTGATAGAACAAAGAATCCCACTAAATCTTTGAAAGCTTCGAAAAGCACCCCTGACGGTAATCTTAGCATTTGTGTGTCCTGAGATGTAAATTGACATCATATGTTAGCTTTAGAATTATTCAATTTCCCATAAACAAATATAAACTAAGATTGATCAACTGCCTCTCTTATCAATAAAGTCAAAAAAAAAATCAAGGAAGCTGCGATAGTAATGGCTCTGTTGACTTGAAATCACATGATTAATATTGCATGCCTTATCATATAGCATCTAAATATTTTGAAAAGTACTTAGTACTGTTGCAAGAATTGTATTTTATTTCCAACAAAGTGAGAATTCATCCAGTTTCTCAAAACTTCAACACCCATCTTCATTACATGTGCATTTACTATTTTGAGCAGGAATATGGAGACTCATGAAAATGAAACCAGCGTTTGAAAATCTGTGACAATGCCTTTATGGAATGCTGATTTTACTGGGATGTTAGAATAATGTGATTTTGACCATTGCCTTTCATCATAGCATAAACTGTGTTTTCTTACTATTCTCTGAAGTAACTTGTGCTTTCTAAGTACTGTTGGAGCTTGCCTGGAATTGAGTAGCAGGATTCATTCACTAAGTCTGAAAAGCATGAACAACTAATGATTATTATCAGATTTTTTTATCTTAGATGACAGATCTTTCTTTAAAGCTGTTGCTTTTGGAAGCTTTGAAAATAACCTAGGGTATAAAAGAGTCCAGTGTTTTTTTTCTGATGTCGTAAAGGACTCCCTCTTTCTTCTTTCTTCTATCTAGTCCTGCAGTACTCCTACCTAGAGCTGGGAAACATTTTATACATCTCATCATTGCACTTGCATTTTGAGTGCAATGAGACATCGTTGCTATTCTTTAACCTAGATTGTGAGCTGCAGTACGCACTACTAGAGTTCAGAAGACCTCACCTTCCTCATTCTTTAGATAATGTGGTTGGCTTTTCTCTTGAAGCTGTAATGCAGAAAGATTTGCTTGTGAATGTTATTGTTCATAGTTCAGTTTTTGGTCCCACTTTACAGTCTGTTGAAGGAAATACCTTCTGACCCAGGTTACTCCTATTTCTAGGGGGCAGCCAGATTATGAAAGAGAAGTTTGTGCTAATAGAAAAAGCAATTATTTTTACAATTTTAGAATATTAAAAAAACTTTTTTTAAATCTGCAATGGGTTTCTAGCAGTACTATTGAAAAAAAATAATTCAGATATCAAGAGTAATATTAGCCCTGGAAGTGTCAAATGTTTTGTGCCTGACGGTGTTTTTCTATATTTACTTTTCTGTTGTGGTTCATCAAAGGTAAGCTAGGGAAACAATGGCTTTTTCAATGTCCAAGACATTTTATACAAAGATTTTTTTTTTCCAAAAAAAGCATGCTAAAGAGCTGTTTTAATCTACTCTACAAACTTGTCTTTTTCCTATTAGCATTATAAATATATAGATACATTCTGCAAATATCCATCCATACAATGCACCACTTCAAATTTTTCTAATTACAGGCATTTTCAAAGACAGAAGAAAATTTATATACAATGTTCCTTTAAAACCTGTAACTTGTGGACCTTTTGGGTGAGTAATGTATACTATATTTCACAGTTTCTTCTGACTTTTTTTAATGTGTGATACTAATTTGCTACCAACTGAATACTCCTCTGGTCCTTGACATTTTATATTTCTATTGACATGGTGTTGAAAGTTGCTTTACTAAATTAAGAACAGCAACAGTTTTACAAAGATTTTTGTATCAGGAACCTGTACCTATATGCTTAAATATTTGTGCCTCTGCAGTGCCACTAAAGAGCGACAGGAAGTCAAGACTCCTACCTTTACTTTACCAGATCAAGATTTCAAAGGATTTAAATCCAAATCTGCCATTTTTCAGCACTGTGCCCTAAGACAGTCTTTTAGTGGTACCTCAGGGACTTCTACTCCACGCAAGGCCTTGGCTGAAGACACCGAAGAACCCAAAAGTTTATACAAACCTGGCAAAACTATTAAAACTTTTACACCACCCTTCAGAACAAAGCTGACTTTATCTACAGATGAACAAGACCACCCCAACAGATGTGACTCACTGGCGAGCAAAAATAGGACTAAAGAGAAGGAAATAAATCAGAGCACAGCTGAACAAAACACTGCTGAAGCTCACCATCCCCAGTCAGAGGGCAGCAGTAACATCCCGCAAGCAGCAGGCACTGACTTAGAAAATGACAATTCAGGTATTTTTCATAATGTTATGGAATATTTTTTTATACTACACTCATAATATGGCATATGCATCTTGCAAGTTAATGATGAACCTAAGCAGTTTGTTCTCACATGCTGTTTCTGGAAAAAATGCTTAAGGTCGTCGTATTTCAGTTGGTGTTTAATTTAGATAGTTATATATCATTTAAATATTCTAGGATCTTTGCTGTACTTCAATCACTTTTATAGAAGCTTATACACATTCTGTTTCCTGATTAAGATATACAGCTAACCCTACAAAGGGCTCGCTGTGGTGTTTTCAGAGCCTCTGGTCTTTCATTTTCTTATAGCCTTATAGCCTTAGACTTATAACCGGCCTGGAATGTCCCAGTAAGTATAATAAATGTAACTATTAAAAATCATATAGTTTGGATTTCTTCAGAAGGACTCGTGGATATCAGTTTAAATGTGATGTTTGTAGTGCATATTGCTTGCAGAACTAGACTCACGATTTACAGATCAGAATCTCAGAATTACGGGCTACTTAGTCATCATCTATCTGTTTCTTTTCATTTGGTGTTTTCTATGAAGATAGACTTCAGTCTGGGGAGAAATACATGGCGTTTAGTTCAGGGGCTTCATTTCATGTCAGTATTTTTCAAATGTCTTCAGTAAACACTGCTTTACATGCAGTAAACACTGCTTTTTAATGTGTTTTAAACTTTGACTATTTAGACTTTGAGGACTCTGTAAGATCTATAGACTTGAAAAACAGGCATCTTTTGAATATGCTTTTATTAGATGACTGTCTTTGATAATATTTTAAGTAGTTTTTTTGTGGGTTTTTTTTTTTGCAGTCATAAACAAGATGGTGACAAACCTGCACTGTGCAAGAGATCTGCAGGAAATGAGAATTAAAAAGAAATACAGACAAAATATTAGTGTACAACCAGGCAGTCTCTATGTCATAAAAACCTCTGCAAGAAATAGAATCTCTTTGAAAACTGCAGTAGAAGAGAAGTCTCCTGGTTCTTATTCTGCAGAAGAGGTACATTCATATCTTTATACTTTGCATCTTTCCAGGGTCTCTTCCTCAAAATGGGCCAACAAAATCTTTGGGAGTTTTGTGTATCTACAGTTTTAAAGGATATTCCAAATTACAGGAATCTTTGTGTTTCTGTAACAGAATTGTCAAATGAGAGAGGCAGAACAAGGAAAAAAAACACCCGCGATAGCAGCCAGCAACCTTTAGCCCATGCAAAGAAGTGTTTTAAGATAAGCTTTTTAATTCCCCAGTTGAAATTTTAAGCCCCAGCTGAGTCAATACCAAAAACTTCTTGCTTTTGGCACAGAAAAGGTGCAAAGCCTGTTGACTTTCTGGAATCCTTTTTAAAAGCACGTGCACTACTGCCCTTCTGCAGAAAAAAATATTGGCAGTTCTTCCTTTTTCCTTGGTTTATATTCAAAATGGCAAGGTCAGAGAAAAGCTCACCGAAGCTCACGAGATATTTTGTTTGAATTTGTAGCACTATTTGTAAAACAATTATCAGAATTTTTAATGTATTGTGATTTTTTTTTTTAATTTTTTTTTTTTTTTTTTTACAGGTTTAAAAATACGGTTTTTCAAAAAGTTTCATTGAATTTAACAGTGTGAATGAAGAATCTTTTCAGTTTATCATGGAAGAATTTCTCAGTAAGGAGTATTTACTAGCAGGACATGGGATACAACTTGCTGATGGAGGATGGCTAATCCCTGCGGATGATGGGAAAGCGGGGAAAAGGGAGTTTTACAGGTACGTTTAATTATGAACCTGAGCCAAGTGTGTTAAGTTAGCTTCTGACTCCCTTATTCCTTAAATTCAACTAAATTATTTTTTAAAGCCCCAACTACTTTTTTTTTCTTTTACTATGCATTTTTAGCACACTTCTGCTTCTATAACTATGTAGACTGCTGGCAGTTGAATTCACTGTTTCTGATCTTAACTAAACATTAACTAAAATGTAAAATCAATTCAGAAAATTTCCAGAGGTTTTTCCGTAGTGTTTGTAGTCCAGAAAAATGAAACTGTCTACTGAGTAATTTAGCCCTTTACCATTTTGTTTAATTAATAGATTAATAAGTTGTCTTCTTTTTTTCTTTTTTTTTTTTTTTTTCCTCCAAGTAGAAAAGGATTTGCCCCTGTTAGGCTCAAGTGTCTGGGTGGACGTGAAGAACATTGGGTTGAGGGGGGCAAAAGTGGTTTAAAAGTTGTTGTTCAAAGTTTCTTTGGCAAGACAAGGCTAGAAATGTTTTTTAATAGTGAAGTTTTTAAAGCTGACTTACAAACAGACACTGGATTATAACAAAATTAAGTTTTATTTTGCTGTAAACAAGCATAGACATTAAATGCAGCATTACCAAAAGTAGGTTTAACAGCGAAAAGAGCCACTGGTATACTGTTGTTTCCAGAAAAAATAATTCCTGGAATTTTGCTCTTTTCCTCGGTCAATTTGAGATTTTTTTTTTTTTCCAAATCATCACCACTGTTGTATGTGTTCTCCCAAATCCTCAAGACATCCAAACCAGAGCAGTATTTGTAATCGAGTGTGCATTGCCAACATACTTGATATAGACTGAAGACATGCACAGAATCTGCTGTCAGTACAAAAACACAGAAGTGATTAGGCGTGTTCCAAGCTGTCCCTTGCAAGTCCAAGTTTGGCCTGGTGAAGTTGCTGCCAGTAATCTTGTGTAGGGAAAATTGACTTGTACAAGGTGTTTCCTTCCATGCTGTCATCAGCCCTTCCTCCTGGAAAATAAAATGCTTTCTGACCCTCCTTGGTGAGTCAGGATCGTGCTGACTTTTCCCACACAACTTTTGGGAAGCACTTTTGGTGCTGGCAGTATTTGTTCATCTTAGGAGAACTGTGTCCATGCCAAATAACTGGGCAGAAAGGAATGTTCTCAAGAGCAAGTGCTGGAATTTGCAGAATCCTGAAGTAGACTGGGCTGGAGGGGTCTGCCAGCCCTCGTCCCGTGCAAGCCCCTGTTCGGAACAGGTCTGTTCACATCTGGTTACTGAGGAGCTTGTCTTGAGTCATCTCCAAGGATAGCAATTCCACAACCCCTCTGGGCAGCCCAGGGCCACTCTCATTTTTGTTTGTTTGTTTGTTTGTTTGTTTGTTTGTTTGTTTGTTTTTATGTGTATGTGTATATCTGTAGGGTTTTTTTCTTGTTTTTTATCCTTGCATCTGCTTGGAATTTTCTGTGTTCAAACTTGTCTGTTGGCTCTCATCTTCAGTTGCTTCTCATGTCAGTTCAGACTTTTGAAAAGACTCTGACATCTTCTCTTTGTTCTGCAATCAGGTGGTTGGAGACAGCAATACAGTCTCCTCTCAGCCTTCTTTTCTTAAAGCAGCTTCTTGAGAGACACAGGTCTCAGACTCTCCTCGTATTTAATGCACTTGGCCCTCTGGAGCAAGGAGAAAACCACTCTAGGGGAGCTGTGCTGGGTTAGCTCCCATATACCAGCATTTTTGTATTGAACAGCCCAAAGTTGAATAGAGTGCCCCAGGCATAGTCTTACAAGTGCTCAAGGAGAAGGATCCCTCCTCTGCTGGCTTCACTCTTAACAAGACAACCTGGGATGTGGTTGGCTTTTGTTGCAAGACACGTGGCTGCCTCACGATCATCTGGTTATTCACCAGGCCTCAAGATCATTTTCTGTAAAGCTGCTTCCCAGATAGCCCCAGATAGCCTTTGTTACATGAGGTTATTCTGTCCCAGGTGCAGGACTTCTGCTGCTGCCGATCGCTGAGCTTCCTGCTAGCGCATTTCTGCAGCCTGCCCAAACCCCTTTCTATAGCAGCCTTTTCCTCCAGTGTATTGACCAATCCCCCGAGTTTGGTGACATCTGCAAAGCTGCTGAAGTCATGTTCTTGATGAAGACATTAAACAGAATTATTCCCTGTATTGATGCCTAACAGATGCCACTAGTTACTGGCCATCAGATTTTTTTTTTTTTTTTTTTACTGCAGATCACAACTCTGAGCCTAGCAGGACTGCCCATTTTTCTGCAGTCCATATCAGATCAGTTTGGTGAAAGGGAAACTATGGGAGACTGTCAAAGTCCTTGCTGAAGTCAAGATAACTTTGCAGTCTGTTCTGGAAGGATTAAAAAGTCTCCATGTCAAGAACACATGTGTGTATGGACATGAAAGCTGTCACGTCCAAACGTGTCCATGGTGTCTTCAGGAAAGACTTCTAGCTTATGTCAAGTAATCTTTTCACTGGAAGATTACACATTATTGCCTATGGAGATATACTGAATGCAATAGTAAGGAAAAACATGCAAAAACTTGCAGTAGATTTTATATTAATGCATTATTAATTCATTTGCAGAGCCCTCTGTGATACTCCTGGTGTGGATCCCAAGCTAATAACAGAGGCATGGGTTTACAATCACTATAGGTGGATTGTATGGAAATTGGCAGCCATGGAAGTGTCTTTTCCACATGAATTTGCTAACAGATGTTTGACACCAGAAACAGTGTTGTTGCAATTAAAATACAGGTATGTTTAGCAATGTATCTGGAATTGAAATACTATGTGCTCTCTATTTTTTATTTTAAATTAAAGTCATCTACCTTATTTATTGAAATGCTTGTATTGTTGAGCCTAGTTATATCTATATTAAAATACATATTGCATGTTATTTGCCAAAAATGTTATAAGCTTAGCTTTGGTATAATGATGCTAAAGCCCTAAGATAGATTTTAGCAATAGTTTGCTACTTTTGTTTTAAAGGAAAATGATTGTGATGGATTTTGCATGTTTTAACAGTGTCATGGATCCTTTGTTTGTTTGTTTTGTAGATATGATTTGGAAGTTGATAAAAGTAAGCGATCAGCAATCAAAAAAATAATGGAGAAAGATGATACAGCAGGTAAAACACTCGTGCTGTGCATTTCCAAAATCATTTCACTGGACACCATTGTATCTCCTAGCAGTAGTAATAAGAGCGTGGAAAATAAAAAAGAAGGAGCAATAATTGAAGTTACTGATGGCTGGTACGGGATTAGAGCACTCCTGGATCCACCTCTCAAAGCCTTCGTGCTCAGAAGGCGACTGACTGTTGGTCAGAAGGTCATAGTACATGGAGCAGAACTCGTTGGCTCACAGGATGGATGTGCACCACTGGAAGCCCCAGATTCCCTTATGTTAAAGGTAGATGAAGTATTAGTTCAGTTTGTATGTGATTGAGAGATGTGGTGGATGCTATTTAATTAAGCAATTAAATTAAAACAGAATTCTACAATTAGACTAAAGTTTGATCAGTTTAATACCCATATTGCTAAGATATGATACAGGGCAGTTGACACTATCCATTAGGATTGCAAGAGAAATTTATAGTATAAAATTTTGTCAAGGTATCCGTTGTGTGTTTTATCAGTTCAAAACCCTTAACTTGGTGAAACACCAAATTACAAAACCTACTTGTCCATCATGGGTTATGTAGAAGCTTGAAGAAGTAGTGGGGGAAAAACATTTTGTGAGACAAAAAGCTTGGAAAGCTTGTGTGCTTGGAAGATGGGGCCTTGACGTCTGGGAACAGTAAAGTGCTGTGTAAAGTTTCAGATTTTTCTATGGTGTTATAAATCAATGGCTTATATTTCACAGATGCTCATTTCTAAGAAAAGTTTAATTTAGCAAAATTTTAATACCTGGTTAAAGTTTTCAAGATTTTTCAAATTTGGGGGATTTTCAATATGAAAAGAATTCCTGCCAGCATCAGTTTCTAATTCCATATTAAACTTCTTCAGATTTCAGCAAACAGTACTCGATGTGCCCGCTGGAACGCAAAGCTGGGGTTTCATCGGGATCCCAGACCCTTCCCCCTGCCCCTGGCATCGCTGTACAGTGAGGGCGGCACAGTGGGCTGTGTTGATGTAGTTATTCAGAGAACTTACCCTGTTCAGGTATGATATAAGTATTTTATAAATCTGTTAGATCTGACTTATCTAAATAATTAATTGTTGCGTCACTTCTGAAATGAGACATAATATAGAGTGCTAAACAGTTCATATATTTAATATTTCAGTAGTGGTGTATCTAAGAATTCCAGTTTGCATTCAGTATCCTCTGTCTGGGTTTGTTTTCGGCTTCGAAGAACAAGAAATAATTAGATTTAAGGTCTAGCAAGCTAAATCTAAAAATCACGGAACTTGAAGGGAGAGGGAGAAAAAAAAAGTTGACAGCTTCAACTCCCAAGTAGAAATGACCAGCCCAATTTGCACTATTAATAACATACAATTTTCATGCACGTGATTCAAGTCTTTAGAACTATTTGTAAGAGTATTTTTTTCCTTACATGTATCTGGCTATATTGTGCATGATCCTATTATTTATAGTGTTACTGAAAATACAGTGCAATTCTTATATAAAATAGAATGAAGATGTTTTAAATATTCAGAAAGATTTTTAATAGAATCTAACTTCCCTATAATCACTTGCTTTTTGTAACAGACCCAACTGTTAGGAAAACAATATTTTCATTGGTGATTAGTTCTTCAAATGTTAACACTGTAGGCAAGATAAAACATTCATATTTTGCTAACTTTTCTCAGAGTATGTTACACTTGGCATGTATGTACACATAGGGTTTTTAATTTCCTTGGCAGTTGTTTTCTAAAATGTTACATTGACCACCCCTTAAATAACATGAATTCCACAACGTTAGTATCAGTATTTGTTGAGGTCATTGTTTTGATATTTAGATAATTATTTTATGGGAGGAAATAGGAACACACTATGTGGACTCCCTGATAAAACTAACCTAAAATTTAGGTCTCTGACAGGAGACTGTAGACTCATCACAAAAGATGGCTTCAAGGCTGTGGAGGAAGGTGATGCCTTGTGTGTTATCTCCTCAAGAGACCACCTTGCTGAAATAGGCTTTTTTTTGTCCCCTGAAACTCGGGAAATCTTACTCAAGTGTACCAAAATGATAGGAGGACCTGGAAAGATCTGCCTCCTTTTTAACCTGAGGAGTCAAGTGGTGTTGAACTCACAGTAACTAATTTGAGGTGTCATACTGTGTATAGTAGAAGAAATGTAAAGCATACATTTAATGAGACAGGCAAGGCCTATGACAACAGTTTGCTGCCTCTGAAGGATCAGGCCTTCATCCTGCTCCTGACCGTACTGTCTTGCTGCTGCTTTGTGCTGAACCTGGAGCTCCTCTTCTCGGTGGTGGCCAGTGACAGGACAAAGAGTAATGGATATAAATTAAAACACAGGAAGTTCCATCTCCATGTGAGCAAGAAATTCTTTCCTGTGAGGGTGACAGAGCCCTCTGGGCACAGGCTGCCCAGAGAGGTTGTAAAGTCTTCTCTGGAGATCTTCCAAACCCGCCACCCTGTGCCCCGTGCTCTAGGTGTCCTTGCTGGAGCAGGGGAATTGGACTAGGTGATCTCCAGAGGTCCCTTCCAGTCTCAACCATTCTGTGGTTCGGTAACTCACCTGACGCCCTGACTTGGCTTATTTAGTTCTCTAAACCTGCAGAAAACCAAGCCAGCAAAGGAGCAAATTGCTTTTCATTGAAATAGCAGGTTACTGTGTTCTAGTGAGAGGCAGCAGAGCCAGCACAGTGGAGGAGGCAGGACTGAGCAGCAGAGAGCAAGGAAGGGGCCAAAGACCAGTGCCTTCAGCAGCAGTGGCCTCTTTGGCTCACTCATCTCCAAACCATGCTCAAGACCTCAAGCAAAGCAGCCCTGACAGGGCTGTGGATGAGGCTGAAATCCTCTGGAAACGCTTCCAGCAGCAGGAGTTTAAGGGCAGTGCCAGAGCAGCAGTTCTCTTAAAGCATCTAATCCACAGACTGTATAGTTGAAGTGGAGAGATAAATCAAGTAGAATGCAGTATGGTTTTTATCTAAATAGACCTACAAGAAGGATCCAGAAGAAGGATTCTAAATTATATCATTGATATCTGTCATGATAAACTATGATTTTTTTTTCAGCTGCTACATCATAGAGGTTTGGTTACAGCTATTCCATTCTGTCTGTAAAACTTTGTCTAGATTTATCCACCAAGGCAGTGGGGTTTGCCTTTATATATAAATGCTGAAATTACTACTACCTGATCAGTTCTTAAAGCATTTTTGTTTATATTCAGTATGAGAAGGAAGTCAAATGAGTTTAAAAAGTTTGATTTCTGCTTACATATTTTTATTCCAGTGGATGGAGAAGACGTCCTGTGGCTCGTATGTGTTTCGTGACAGTCGAGCTGAAGAACGGGAAGCTGCCAAGCATGCAGAAGAGCAACAAAAGAAACTGGAAGCTCTGTTTGCAAAAATTCAAGAAGAATATGAAAAGCATGAAGGTAAAGGTTTCATTGCTTCCAAACATGTAATGAGAACACAATTTTTTTGCCTTTTTTGGCATTTACAGAATTTAAAGAATCTATCAAAAGCCTCTGACAAGAAGGAAGAGGATATCATGGGAAGGCGAGGGAGTGGATTTGAGTGTGTGTATATGTTTGCTTTTATATTTACTTCCTATTTATTAAAGCCTTCCAGTATAAAGAACCTGCATGCTCATGTGCCTGGTTTGAGGCCCTCTCCGAGCCTCAGAGCTTGCTGGTAGGTGGGCTACTAAACATGACCGTTGGGATGATGCTCAGGAAGGTGCTACAGGACTGTAAAATACCTAATTCCATCCCCTTTGAGGATTTGACGCTGTCAGCTTGTTCTAGGGCACCACTTAAGGTCTGTCTCGGTAGATGTGACTGTCAAGATACTGGCACGGGACATCTTTCCTTTGAGACCACCATGGAACTGACCTAAGGACCACCCAAAGTCAACAGCCTTACGCTGCCCGGCCTTGCCAGGGATGTCTAGCAGTTGTTTCTCCAAGTGCTGCAGTTGGCTGCTGTTTGCTCTAATCCCATGATACTCTAGTCTACACAGCATTTAAGTGAATATGAATTCACTAGTATGGTCCTGGGGAAAATGAATTTCTACAGAGTACCAGCTTGTATTTTTATTTGGACAAAGTGTAATTATTATCCTACTTCTAATATTTTTTTCCTTTATTTTTAAAATGTAGTGACTATATCTGACATACTGTTTTTTTAACAGAGAGAAGTAGCAGAAGAGCACTGAGATCACACATAGTCACAAGGCAGCAAATCCATAATTTGCAAGATGGTGCAGAACTTTATGATGCAATTCAGAATGCATCTGATCCTGGCTATATGGAGGTGATTGTAGATATTATTGTGCTAATTTTGAAGTGCTGGTGGAATTATTTCCAACTTAGTACCTGCTGCTAAAATTAACCATTCAATTACCATGTATTTTGCCTTCTTTTAAGATTTCCTACAGCATGCTTATTGCTAAGTAAGAATTTTAAAAATTGAAAAATATTTGAATGAAGGCTTGTTAACATAGCCAAGGAATATTTTGGATTGCAGAAAAGAAATAAAAAATAAATTATTCTCTCTTGATATAAGAAATACAGGATATAATGCAATTAGGAGTTTTTTTTTTTTTTTTTTTTAATACTTTGTTCTGTCTTATGTAAACTGAATGTGTGTGTATATCTGTTATGCTACATGCAAAGGCATCTGGATCTTCAAGGTTTGGTGAAAAATATAGCACTCCTGATGCATTTTGATGTAAATTAATGTGTCAGCTTAGACCACAGTTATCTAAGATGAGGGCTGCATCTCTCTTTTTTCTTTTTTCTTTTCCTTACAGAACTTTAATACATAAATGTGGCAGTTATATAAATACTCAGCTGTAAGTTCTTAAGCAGGTTTCTTGCTGATTAACACGTAAGAACAGCATATAATGTGATACCTCTCTTCACATAGTGCTTGGTACCCTCAGTTAAGACTGGTGCCCTGGATGTGCACACACAGAATCATTTCAAGTGCCAGTCATGTATCAATTGAACAATATTATTTGTAACAGAAGAACACTTGGAAAAGAGGCTGTCTAAAAATCTTAGGAAGACCTTTCTTTTTAAATTAGTAAGAAAAGATACTGAATACTTTTTCCCTTTGTTACAGGGGTATCTAAGTGAAGAGCAGTTAAAAGCTTTGAATGCTCACAGGCAGGTGCTGAATGATAAAAAGCAAGCTCAGATACAGGCAGAATTCAAGAAGGCAGTAGAGTCTGCAGAACAGGAAGAACATGGATATTCCAAAAGGGATGTATCTGCTGTATGGAGATTATGTGTAGCTGACTACAGAAAGCAAGAGAAACATCATGGTTAGTATTTGGAGATGTGTAAGTAACTTTAATTTTCACATGGTAACAACTCCACATAATGTGTAGATTTGAAAATAGCTTCCTAAGACTGTTCTGGCTTGTATGTCAACTTCTATGGCTGTATTTCGCTTTAAGTTCTTTAGGTAGGTAGATTGCTCTGGATTTCTTTGGTTTTAAGAAGTCTTCATTAGTATTGTACACCTGATGTATCTTTATTCCCCCATTCTTAGGGGTGATGCTGAGTATCTGGCGTCCCCTGCCAGATGTCTGTTCCCTCCTAAAGGAAGGAAGTCGGTACAGAATCTACCAGCTGTTGGCATCACAGTCCAAAGGAAGGTCGAACCCAGCTAAAATACAGTTAACAGCAACAAAGAAAACTCAGTATCTACAATTACCAGTAAGCAACTTCATCAACATGTGTCATGATTAAAAAGTATTACAGTATGTGGTAATTATTTAAAATGTGTATTTTTCAGGTTTCACAAAAGATGTGGTCACAAATCTTCTCTCCTAGAAAGGCTCTGACATTCACAAGTTTATCAGATCCTTGTTTTCAGCCAGCATGTGCTGAAGTTGATTTAGTGGGAGTTGTAGTTTCTATGGGCAGAACAGGTATGTTGCAGACCATGTTCATTTCTTTCTGTTGTGAATAAGCACTAAAACTTATTTCAGAGTTCTAGACAATCTTGGTATTTTTCAGTAGGTCTGTGAAAAACTGCTCATTCAACCCATCAACATGACAAACTGGCAGATACTTTTTGGTTTTAAAGAAAAATATCTTTCCTGATTTGTTCAGAAACTACTTTAGAGTGGTGAAAATCCAAGCTCAAGAGAAGCTTTTACTTTAGGCATTGCAAAAGTTGACTTGCTTGTATCTCAGCTCCTCTTCTGTGTGAAGCCCATGGCACTCACAAGCAGAGAGTTTTTATCTTTTGGATAAAAAAGGAAAGTGCCATTGTAATGTTGTTTAAAGCACAGGCTTTGAATTGGTCTCTGTAATCAGTAGAGAGCTGGTGCAGAATATGAATGAAGCACCAACATCTGTTACCATGCAGACAAGCTGCACCATCATATTTAGCAATTAGAACTCTTGCAAGACATGTGATTTCTTTTTGTAATTACAGATTGCAGTAATCAACCTTTAAATAAAGGTTTACAGTTTCATTCCTTTTCCCCCTTGTTTTTAGGTTTCACTACTTTGGTGTACTTGTCTGATGAGAGCTACAACCTCGTGGCAGTGAAGCTCCGGGCAGAGCTGGGGCAGCCGGCGGTGGGAGACGTGGTCGCACGCGGCTCGCTCGTCTGCGCCAGCAACCTGCAGTGGCAGCCGGCCCCGCGCGCCAGCCTGCCCGTGCTCTCCGCTGGGGAGCTCTCTGTCTTCTCTGCCAGCCCGAAGGAAAGCCACCTGCAGCAGAAGTTCAACCAGCTGAGAAGTAGCATAGAGGTAAACTGCAGGATTTGAGTTCAACAATTAATTTTAGTCATTGCTGTGTTGTATTCTTCACCAAAGAGTGTTAGTACTAATGACCCGCAGTAACAGGCAACACTGACTTCTGAGCGGATTTTGTGGCAGATGGAGTAAGCTGTCACATATAGTTTACATGTTACATATACTTAGATATAATTATATACATAATGGGCAAATCTGCCTTGGACGCTTTGGCCGTACCCTATTACAAGCTCACTGGCTCACATGTTCAGTTGGCTCTTCAGTTTTGTAGCTTTTAGGTAGTGCATCTGGTCTTACCTTCTCACTTACTGAAAAACAGGTTTAAGTACAGAAGGAGGTGCTGCTTGTTAACAGTATCAGGAATCTAAATCTAATCTAAATTTTAGATTAGAATACACCTGAATTTTAGAATCTATCTAAAAAAAAAACAGAATCTGTTAGAATCTGTTAAAAAAAATTTAGAATCTATCTAAATTTTTGGTTCACCCATAAACTTCTGGTAGATTCATGATAAAAGATCTTAGTCACAAAAAAAATTGTTGGCAAGCATATACTTTTGTAATTTAAAAAACAACTGCTACTGCACTGTAACCTGTTCTTTTTCATAGGATGTGGATTCCTTTTGTTCTGATGCTGAAAGAAAACTGATGAATTTGCTGCAAAGAAATGGTCCATTTACACCCAATTTACCTAAAAGATACGGCTTGGAATGTCCTTCCCCTTGCAACACAGGCTTCCCTGCAGGGCCTGCCAGTTTGGTAAGCTTCTTGTAACTGATACTGGTTTTATGCAGGCACTACTTGCATAGTAACACAAGCACAGGTCATACTAATGGCTTATATTGCTTGCTTTATCTCTTCAGTCTTTCCACAAAAATTGTAGTTGGAGATTTATTGCATCTTCGCCACCTCTTTGTCCGCTAATCCTCAAGCATTTTTCATAAATTATGTTTGTAAAAGAAGTATTCTGGTCTTGTCTTCTAGATATAGTTCTTTTATGGATTATTTAGTAAATGCTTACATTTGCAGCACGTCAACCTAAGTTGCTGGAGTTCAGTAGTCCCCCTGTTGCCTGCGGGCTGCTGGGGTGAGTTGTTCTGGAAGCCCAGGCCGGAGCACAGCCCCAGCAAATTGTTTTTTTCTGCCCTTAATTGCTAGGGAGGTGGGAGCAGCCTGACCAAAGATTGATTCTTGGGGACTAGATAAAAGTCAGCAGGGCATCAATTCCTATTTCCAGAGATATTTCTAATAGTTAATTCCAAACGTTTAGTGGTATATATAATTTTATTAAATGTTGATCAATTTTAAATAAATGAGACTAAAGATGTAGCCAAGTTAAGCATGTGTTTGAATGACTTGCAGTGTAGTGATTATATCTTGTGCATATGGGTTACCCTTCATTTTTTTTAGTCTATTTGCTGTCCTCCTTTTTCACACTTTTTTAATTTTTCTCCTTTTTCTTTTAACAACCTTTTGAGTAGTGCAGTAGAAATCAACCTTAACTTCTATAATAATTATTTTAAATTCTTAGAATCACGCACAGAAAGAAAAACTTAGGTGTGAATGATGGCTTAGTATTTTTGTGCCTTTTTTTCCTGTTGTGTGGAGGTATTTAAGGATGAAGGAAGTATTTGACATAAAGCTTTTTTTTAATTTATTTTTTAAATAGATATCTTCTCCTAATATTGAAGTAAAGTATCAGAGCCCTTTGGTAAACAGCATACAGAATTCGAAGCTTGTTGCACAAGGCTCAGTCAGAGTGTCCTCCCCTGCTCTGGCTAGCGAAGAGCATCCCAAAAGCAGCAGAAAGAGGAGAGCTCTGGACCTGCTCAGCCGCGTACCGCCCCCCCCTCCCCTCACACCCCTCTGCTCGATTCTTTCCCCGGCTCTCAAAAAGGCGTTTCAGCCTCCACGGCGCTTGGGCTTTCAGCACAGCAAGTCACCCAAAGCGACAAAGGGGAACATTGGTGGTGCCACCCCCGGTGGGAGGCTGGCAGAGACTGTCCATCTTGCTGAGAACGACCTGGTTGCGGATGAAGAACTTGCCATGATCAATACCCAAGCCCTCCTCAGTGCTTTACCGGAAGAAAAGAAGACTGAGTGTGTAAATGAAAATGGCAGTACAGTAGCTACAGATTTATCTGATGTTATCAGATTTAGATCTGCTGGGGAAGCAAGTAACTCTTCAAAAAATTATGAAGGAGCCGTGGCTTTTCAGAAGGACACAGAGGAAGCCGAGGGCTTATTACCAGACTGAAAGCTACAGAGACAAAAAGAGTAAGACTGCTGCTCAGTGTGTACAGTGTTGTATATATTTCAAATTCAAATTATTTTTACACTTTGTACATTAAATTCCAATGTGTTTAATAAAAATATATTACAAAAGATTAACTGGCATTTCATCTATAAAATATAATAAATTGGAATTAATTTCCAACACAACTATGGAGGATATGAGAAGGACAAAGCTATGGAGGATATGAGAAGAGATTGAGGGAGCTGGGCCTGTTCATCCTGGAGAAGAGAAGGCTGAGAGGGGACCTGATCAGTGTGTACAAGTACCTCAAGGGAGGCAGTGAGGAGGATGGGG
>JAWLRI010000837.1:1590364-1611383 GCA_034781795.1 Crypturellus tataupa | reverse complement strand
CCCGGCAGCGCGGCCCGCCCCGGCCCCGGGGCTGCACCGGGAGAGCAGCCGCAGCAGCAGCAGCAGCTCGTGCCGCAGCAGCCTCCTCCCTCCTTTCTTTCCCTCTTTCCCCGCACCCTGTCTGGAAAGTGATGCCCCAGTGAGAGCGCAGGCTCCGGGCCAGAGCGAGCCTGGTTTTAGCTCGATTTTCTTTGCTTGCAGAAGCGGAGGCTCCCTTCCAAAAGAGACGTGATGAAAAAGGAAATGCATTGTCTAGAAGTGCCCATCCAGGGAGTAGGACATTGCAGGAAAGATGATACTTGTGTCTAAGCACTGCACAGAAGTGTGTGGAGTCGCCGCATTGGCTTTCTCTTCAGCAGACTAGCCCAGGGCATACCTCTAATCATCTACATTAACCTGCAGATGCTCCCAGCTCTGCGAAGGCTGCACGTCCACGAGCTCGGGTTAGGGCACAAGCTCCCTAAGGGAGCGCAGCCCCCGTCTCCTCAGGGGAGGTATCGACAGCACAACACGCACAAAGGTGCTTTTGGGGAGACCAGGGGAAGACAACCCTCTCCTGCACGAAGCTCCTGGCACCAAGATCCCTCTCTCCAAACGCCTGAACACGCGAGGAACAAGGGCAAGTTCAACTAGATTAATTTCGCGTTTGGAAAAGCTGACTTGCCACCACAGAAGCAAGAGAAGAAAGTTCTTTCTCTCCAGAAAGAACGAGGCAGTGTGGTATCACCACCGCCCTGAAAAGCCAACCACACACTGGCTACCAACGCGTCTCGTGTAGCGCAGGGCCACATTCGTTTACTAAAAGGCAAGAAATAGACACACACACCCTCTTGGTTTTTCTACACAAGAATACTTGGAGATTTTGAAATTTCTTTTTATTTCAGCATTCTGGAAATTTGGTATTCAGTAGCAGAAAACATATGCATTCAGAAATCTTTCCCAATGAATAAAGGCAGGAGGAAGATATTAGTGTTTGAATGGCATTTTCTTGAAATCAAACCAACTTTTCTATTGCACATAGTACTTCAGGTAAGTATGAAACAGAGGATATGACCAGCAAGAATTATGTCTCCCCATAACATTTTCTTTAAGGTTCTTATTAGTGCAAGAGTGGTACATTTTAATTTAAGGAAAGGAAAAAAAAAAAACAT
The DNA here is from genome assembly GCA_034781795.1 of Crypturellus tataupa. Taxonomy (NCBI): domain Eukaryota; kingdom Metazoa; phylum Chordata; class Aves; order Tinamiformes; family Tinamidae; genus Crypturellus; species Crypturellus tataupa. The sequence goes on along the minus strand of JAWLRI010000837.1, from coordinate 1,610,232 downwards.
AGACATGAAAAATGAAAGTGCAAATTCAGTGTAACATTGATTTAGAAATGCAGATATCTGCTAAAGTGCTTCTATGTAAACATAATATTTAATATTAATATTATGTAAACATAATACTTAATCAGCCATTTGGACCACAGCACAGCCAGGCTTTCACAAGGCTCCGGTCAGGTTCCTCAGCTGCTGCATGATGAAAGGGTGTAGGGAAAAGATAAGAAAGGAAACGAACACGTTGGAAAACAGCACAGGATAAACATTCTGGGTCTGAAACCTGCAGACGTGGCAAGTGTTATTTCTGAAAAGTACATGAAATTTAAGCTTCCTTCCTTCTCTTCAATCTTCTCCCATCCTCCTCACTAGAGTTATTTGTCATCCCTGCTCACGATGTAGAAGTTTCCAGCCTTACATGACAGTTTCCTTCATAACAGACAAGGATTTCTCTTTCCGATTATGAGATTTTATGATTTTTTATCTTTTCTGTATCCCTTACCCCTTACATTTCCCTCTTAGAGAATGGAGTGGAATAGATGAAAGGGCAGATCAGAAGACTATCAATTTCCCGTCTCACCTGTAGGACTTCCTTTCTCAGCAACTTTTTACTCTTTAAAATAGCTGTCGTTTGTCAGCCCCTCCATTTCCCGAAGCCATCCCTGCTGGCTCCCTTCCTTTGGGGATCGCCCCACGGTACCTGCTGCCTTCCTGCTTCCTCCCCTCTCTTAGGGTTGTGCTCCTGGGTCGGCCACATCAGCCTCGACAAACGGCTCAACCCGGAGCCCTCGTCCTGGGCCTGGCAGAGGAGCCGGGCGTCAGAGCACCAGATAAATGCACAAAACATTTGGGAATTAGAACACAGACACATCTAAACATGCCCCTGAAAGAAAATGTGAAATTCAGTCCGAAAAATATGGGATCAAGCTCAGTACTGTGTAATTTAGCTCACTATAGATAATGCAATATTTCCTACTTTTCTTTGATACCTGCGGAGACATTTGCAAGAGCAAGATTTTAGTTTTTAATCTTACTATTCATCAATCTTCCTTTCTTCCTGCTGAAATCAATATTCTACTAGGGCTACTGGGATAATTTCTTCAACAACAGAGTTGCTGTTTTACTGTTATTCTAGTTCTGTTATTCTAGTTAAGGGCTAAACCACAATTAATTTTCAAAGGAAAACATTAAGGAAGCAACTGCTTTTAGATTAATTTAAAATTTTCCTCACATGATACGGATGTTAAGTTAAAAAAAAAGGCAAAAGGAATATCACTAGCAGAAACATTGAATCATTGATTCTGGGAATGACAGATCTGGAACCCCTAAGCATCTTTCCTCCAGCATGTCTGGGTCATCTCCGCAGGGAAAATTTCTCCATATTTCTATAGCGCACAAACCAGCGCACTCCGAGGGAAGCGTTAAGCATAGTTAACATTAAGCACGTAACTCGTGCACCTGCAGATGAAAGGAGAGATTGATGAAGTCTTCTCCCACTTGACCTTGTGAAGAGACTGGGATATAATTATGAGTAATGGAAGCAGGATGAAGGCTAAGTGCAAGCAGCAGCTGGAAAAGCCACCTAATTAACAAGAGCGCAGACACCATTCCCTGCAGGAGGGCATCGTTTCCAGGAAGCCCCAACTTCTCACTTCGTGCAGAGAGATCCCAATCCAAATGACTCAAAGACAAAGGCCAAGTTCACACCTTGCGCAGACACCTCCTCCTTTCTGTTTTTTGGTCTCCATTTTCAGTTCCTTTTCATGATACGTAAGGATGTCCAGAAAAAGGCATACACTCCAGAGGGCTTCAGAAAGGGGCCGTTTGCCACATAAAAGTTATCTCTGTTTTGATTTTTTTTTTTTAAATTTCATAAGTAGAGTGGAGGGAGGGAACAAATGGTGGCCAGAGATTTATACCAAAAATCTACACCAATTATGTTCTTTCTGTTTTTCTCTTGTATTTAAAATACTTGGTTGTAAACTGAGGTCTTTCCATGGTAGAATCAAAGTGAGGCATTTCTGTAACAAAAAAAAAATAATAATAACAAAAAAAGAGAGAGAAAGAAGAGTCTGCTTAAACATGACAGTAGTGCAGATTACAGAAAATCTTCATTGGCTGCAAATCCATCTCACACTAAAAAGAGGTTACCTGTCTTTGATATTGGGGGTGGGGGAGAGAGACAAGTACATTGCTTTTTTCATACTCAATCGTTGGTACTTGTTTAAAAAGGGAAAAAGAATGAAGAGAAAGCAGGCACTGTAATAGAAAGGCAAGGTAAGAGAAGCAAGGAAAATAGAGAGAAAAGAAGAAAACTTATATATATATACATATACACACGATTTTCCAGTCAGATGCATTAGTTTCTTTATAGCTATTCAACCAACACTACCATAGCATAGCTACACCTGAATTTTTTAAATATGTTTTATTTTCTTTGTCATATTCACCTAGGGCTTCAGATGTCTCCACATCGTAGAATTCTGTGTAAGGCAACAGCACAATCTGATCTCTGCTTTTTCCTGAAAACTCTACTGTTCTGTGCAACTCTTACTCCTTCTGTTAACTATGCCTTAGGCCAGGATCTACTCGTAGGCACTGTAAAAGACAAGTGAGTTTTTCTAGAGAACTTATTTTTGTTTAGAATTAGTGGTTAACTCCAATTTGCAAGACAGATTTAGTTTCCTGCATATTTAGATTATATTTTGATGCTAGCCAAAAGACAAAGGAATGAGTCAGCAAGGCAGGAGATCTGTAAATTTGTCTTTTTTTTTTTTTTTTTCCTCCCCAGAATCGCAATTTACCACAAACACACTTAAGGAAATACCTAATAATTCATTATGTAATAACATGCGAAAATCAGATGTGCTTAACTGGCATCTTTTTTAATAATTGCTTCAAGCTACAAATGCAAGCATAAGAATCTAGCATGGAGAAATGGATTCGTGGGTAGAAATTGTAGAGAAAATTGTCTTGTTTTGTCTATTCTTGAGAAACGTTTCATCTTAGGAACTAAGAAGCAAAACCAAGCTTTAGCATTAGTAATTTTTTTTTTTTTTAAGATTCCTACTTCTGCATTAGAGCAGGAGAGGTGCCACAAATCCAGCCTCAATATTTAAGTTTCTCCCCCCACCTTTTATCCCTATCTGGGAAACTCGGTCAGACTTCTTTCCTGCTCACTTTGCAGGGCGCCCTTGCTTTTGCAGCAGCACAGTTGTGTCTATCTTCTGCATCAAACACAAGCTAAAAGTTTTTAGCATGATAATTTTCTGAGGCTTGATTTCACGCTTCCTATCGCTTCTCATTCATTATCGGTGACAGCTCCGGTCTCTGATTTGACATAGTTGCCAGTCTCTTGCACTCATTTTCAAATGAGCCGTTTTCTACTGCTGGATGTGCTCGACGAATCCCCTCTCACGGGTGACAGGAACGTCTGAAGACAGAGCAAGGGCCCGAGCAGAGCTCTTGCTCAAGCGCGGAGGTCTCTGCATGCAGAACAGCTCTGCTCCGTTGTGTATGGCTGCGTGCAGAGCCCATTCACAGCTTGATTTTCTGCCCACTAATACACAGCCCTTTCACAACTAGCAATTTCATGCTTTGAGTTCTTTGGTTGTTTCAGCTTTCATAGTAATTAGTTTTTACTAACAAAATATTTATTTATTTAAACTAAGATCAGTTCCCAAATGGCATTCCCTAGGCCAATACTCATAATAGTGCAAAAGAGGGCAATACAGCAGAAGGAATTAATGGTGAAGATAGAAGGCTGCTTCTTCTGGCATCAGCTTCTGCTTATACTGGCTAAATCTCTGATGATCCTAAAGCTTGATGTGCTAACATGGCATTCCTATAACTTGCTTTCTCTTCTCCATGTCCCAGCTACACGTTCCTGCTTCTTTTCCTGTGTCTTAGTGGTTGTGTTTCTCTAGGACACTTTTCTTCAGCTTGATAGTTGGACTAAAACATTTTAGACGCCTTAGTGGGTTGGTTCTGCGTGGGGTCAGAGAGCTGATTTACTCCACAGCTGCAGCAGCTCTGCATCCAAGGGGCAAACACAGGGATAGGATCTATGAGGTTTGCTGTGAAGGGAAGGGTCTTGCATGTAGTTATTGCAGAACAGCTGCTGCACCTCAACTGCCAGCACGGTGAGTTCCTGATGGCACAAAACCCCTTAAACTGAAAGCATTTTTTCTCCCTCTTGTTCTATATTTGTACAGTATTGAACACAGCAGGGTCCTGGTTGCAGGAGAACCTCTTGTCACTAAACTAATACCGTTTGCACTGCTCTCAGCGTTTTTCAAAATCACTATCTCTTGCTCAATCTCCAGAACAAATACCAATGTGCTGCCAGTGCTGCAACAAAGAGCTCTCAACAGATTGAGATTTACCCTGATCTGCGCGTGTTTTCACAAAGAAACAAGAAACCTGTTCACTGTCTCACTTGTGTAGAAGCACCCTTGCCCAACCTCAATTCAGGAGCATGATCATCTGGCTAACACATTAAGTTGCATTTGGTCAGTAATAATTTATTCTCAAACCCAAACTGATTGGAACAATAGCATTATCTTCATTTATTTCCTGTAATTTTAAAAGCTTTGAGTAGGAATGTACCGGTTGTCTCTTTTTTTTTTTTTTCTCTTCTTCATCTTCATTTCTGGCTTTGCTTGAAATTTAATTCATAACAACATTTATACTCATTCACCTGAATAGTTTTACAGCCCCTCGAGGACATCATTATTGGTAAGTTTGATTTAATCAACATGCATAAAATAATGATTTTGTGGTGAGGAAAGATGTCCCTATCCTTCAAAACCAGTGACACTATTAAAACTGCCTCTTGAAAACTCCAAGAGATATTTTCCATCTACATTTGTGTTTCACATTGTAACAAGCTTGAAAACAGTCTCACACCTGAAAGGACGATTCCATGGTATGGGTTGACCTGATGGAGAAGAGCACAGTCACCATTTCCCAGGAAATCCTGCACTTCCTTCCTCTCCCTGTTTTCAGCAGCACAGTCCCGTCTGCTCCCTTCTCCCAGTTTTAGCACTAGTTGGACCTTACACAAACTCATCTCATTTGCCAACCAGACCAGCAGAAAACTACCCGCTTGCTCCCTGTCAGGTTAGCAACCTAAATTGTACCCTTGTGTCAGCCAGAAGGGCTGAAGGGAGAAGGGAGCCGCAGAGCCGAGCTCCGCTCGCACGCGAATCCAGCGCAACCGCCCACACGGCCAGGGTGATCCCAGCAAACAGCAGAACTTGCCCTGGTACGTGTTAAACTGGAGAAAAAAAAAAAATCACCCAACCTTCTTGTGAAAATGGTAAATTAAGCAGCCTTCTAAAACTCCACTTCTGCTTTTGTAACTGTCCCTGCACAGCCTTGCTTCTCTTCTTGACTCCTTTTCAGATGCCAGCTGACAGTCACTGCGAGGCACAGGGATGCCAGGCAACACAGAACAGATAACCAAGCCTCTCAGGGATATTCTAATTATTATCAGTTTGGTTTATTACCAGCAGAATGTGGTCTAGAGAAGGAGAAACTCTGCCAAGTTACCAAACTTGAGGGTGCAAAGGTACAAAAATTAGCAAGGAGAGAATGGGCATGTTTGGGAACTTGGTAATACTCAGTAGAGCATTTTGTCAGACACAATGACAAGGTAAAGAAAAGCACAGTTATGAAAAACTACACTTACAGACTCCCATTGCAACTTCCTGCTGCTGACTTTCTAATATAGGCAGCAGAAGCTCATGCATGAGGTTCTTGTAATGTGGTGAAATACTATTTTATGGTTTACATAGTGATCTTCATCACTAGAACCGGTAACGTAGTCAGTGTTACTCTTTGCAGTCAACCAATGAGGAAGATGGTACCGAGGTGATGCGACTCACCCCGGAGCACCGCAGCAATCAAACCAGGAATAAAGTCTAGCTCTTAGTATTGTAGGCCACTGCTTTGACTTTTCCAGGAAGGTTTTTAGATATTGGGGGGAAAAAAATCATATGTCTTTGATAATAAAATACTGCCTCCTGTCTTCCCCAGTCTGGTGGTAGGGAGAGAAGAAGGGAGTAGACAACGAGAAGGAAAAAGCCTCAACCCTAATCTGCAGAAGTTGAGTGATACTAGATCAGTCTTAGGAGCAGTAACAACCAGTGGTCTAAAGAGGTTTGGTCCAATATAATGCAAGAATGGAACACTCAAAGGCATGATTTATTACCTTTTCCTTCGCGTAGAATTTGCTATTTAAGATGGCCAATCATGAATGATGAGATACAGTATCCAGGCAGCCAGTACTAGTACGGGTCATGACGTTCTCTTCTATAACTCCTTGAAACAGCTCTATTTCTGGAAATGTTTCAGAAGAGTCTTGATTCTCTTGGCAGTTTTTATTTAGATCTTCTAGACCAATAGTATCATCTAAAAAAAAAAAAAGTCAATTAGAAACTGCAGCCAGAGACATCTGAAATCATCTAATATCGTCTCATTTCTGTCATGTCAGAATAGAAGATATCTAGAACAAGCCAGCAAGTCTTTATTTTATCAAAATGCTATTGATTTTACATCTTAAATGGCCTAAGAAATGAACTAATTTATTTTCAGTTGTCTCTGACAATTTTATACATAATATATTCCTATTTCTTCCTCTCAGCCCTCAAGCAGCTCTCTTAAAATAAAAAGCCTCCTTTTCTCTTAATAAAGAGCCTCATTTCTCTCTTCCTATTTCAGGCATGAAATCACATCTGTTTCCAGGGAACAACTAGTGGGTATTTTTAATCACTCATTATGCAGCTTGTGAAATTATATCAAACTAATACAGAAACCATGGAGCAAGACAAACAGTAACATTATCCCACAATCTACACACTGCAGGAACTCACACGCACAGAACTCCTGAGCTTCTCTCAGACCTCAGCCATCTCTGCCTGTTTAGAGCCTGATCTCTTGCTGTGCTGACAATCTTCAGTCACTGTTAAGTTTAATTAAGTTAAGATGCTCAACTTCACAGAGGAATAAAGTCTAAAGGAAGACACTTTTTTCTTTTTTTTTTTCTTTTCTTTTTTTTTTTTTTTTTTTGTTAAATGCCATCCAGATATGGAATCAGGTAAGCCTGAGCTAAATATTTGATCAATTTGGTACAGAGAAAAAAAGACAGAAAATTTCAACCCATGAATCAAAAAATATAAAATGCTGTTTCACAGCAACTATAATTCTGCCAGGTATACAGTCTACCATGTATCATTTAGTATAACCTACTGTATTTGCCCATATAGGACTATAATCACTCATTTGTAATGAAAAACTTACAAGACTCTTCAGCATTAGCTATTTTCTCTTCTGAAAAACAAATATTTTGTACAGTTTTTTGTACACAAAATACACTCACCAGACAAGGTACTTCCACTCTGCAATCCACTTGTTTTCTGTTTCTCCTAAAATAGATAAAAACAGTCCAAAGAAAACATGTGACAACAAGAGATTTTGTTATTTTAGGGATAGAACAAGATTCGTGTTCTATTATGCAGTTACTGTTTTCATGTAGTTACAGGATTTTCATTACTGGATAGTACAGCACTCCTGAAATAAGCAATCCTCAGGCACCTTCACTAAGCAACTGCATAGGGAAAAGTAGCAAAAATCTCCAAGCAACAGTTTAACTATACAAGCAGAATCAAGTCCCAGAAATAGGCTACCACTAGCAGAGGAGGTGATTGGAGAAAATCATAAGATGGAATATATGGCAAATGATGGCAGGTTCTATTTAATGAACATAGGCTGAGGCAGGACACAAATACCCTGAACTAGATCATAATCATTTCTGAAGATCATCTTTTAAAATCTCAGTCCTATCCAACCTGGACTGGCTATGGTAATATTCAGAAGAGCACATAAAATATTCACTTCCTTATTACAGTTATTTAAAAAAAAAAAAAAAGTGAATTAACTAGCAAACATCATGATTCACAAGCTGCATGACTCCTCTTTACACATAAAATATTGGGAAGCCTTTCAAAATCCCCTAAAATTCGTACCTCCACAGAGGTCTTCCACAGTAAATAGATCATCTTTGAAATTTTCCAGTCAAGAGGTACTATATAATCATCTGGCAACAAGGATTCTGCAGAACAAAATATTTTTTGCCATTGAGTATTCAAATCTCTTCACAGCCAAAATATATATTTTTCCAGACTTAAATATGTGTTTTTGCTTTTTAATAAGCAGATATTTAAATGAGCCAACAGCAGAGTCAGAATTTACCTTCTATAGAATCTAAGGTCAATATGTAGGAGGAGGAGGAGAGAAAAAGATTTGGTTTGGGTTTCATTTTTAGAAAAAAGCTTTCCTACAGTGCTTTCATTTCCTCCACATCTCCTCTGTAACTATGCAAAACAAGCAGAACAAAAAGCTTTCAGTCTGTAGGTTAAAATTTAAAGATTGTTGCTTAAGTTGCATTGGCTTTTATAATCTTTAAAGCCTTCAATGATAGAAAGCTTTGCAACATCTTTAACCAAGTTACATTTTAACGTGCTTTTACTGTAATAATTCTTCACTGTTTAAGGAGCTGAAAAAAGAATTGTTGTAGGAAAACAGTCTGAAATATGTTCTGTGCCTTTATGACAATCAGAAGCAAGTAAATCAATTAAATATTACACTGATAACTATTCAAACAATAATTTATACTCCCCCTCTTAATTCTTCTGAAACCTTAAGTCCCAAGGTGTTCTGAAACCACGAATGTGCTGACGAGCTGGCGTGGCTCTTCTAATCCTATTTTCAGGACAATTCAAAGACAGTTTTTCCACAAAGGCTTCTGCACCTTTGTGAGCTTCAGTTATCAGTCCTAGCTATAATATTTAGTTCTTGAAACAGTATCTTAGTTCAAACTGCGCGTTAATAACATTACCTGTTCAACCTATTCAAAAAGTTTATCTCCTTTTTTCCCCCCACCCCAGTTTTGCACATAAGAAACAAAGGAATTTAGTGTTTAAAATTTTCTGACCTTTCAGCAGCATTACATATAGCATAAAATACTACAGTGATTTTCACACAAATGTTTCTTGTTAGTTATATATAGTTACACTGGCTTGTATTAATTTGGAAATCACACTTGCCACACAAATCCTTTGATGGCTGATGGTAATACTTGCAACTACCCAATTAAAATGATTAAACTGAAAATACAACATGGCAATTAGAGCTCTGGAATGAAAGGATACACACTTCTGATGCTTCTTAATCATGCACAATTAAAATAATGTATTCCATATTAGAAAATGACTTTTGCAAGTTTGATTTTCAATCTAAATTAGATCTGGGATATGATTTCAATGTATCTAGCCACAAAACGGTCTATGAGAACTTTACTACATAAAGGAAGGGTACTATTCTAACAAGGTGAAATATAAAAGCAAGTGTATAAACATTATATAAGAGCAAACACTTTGTATCATGTTTGCATATAATATTGTAATCAACTCATTAAAATCTTACTTAACACGATGTATTTATGCAGGAGCTTCATGCTTTGGATTTAAAGTTAGTAAGTCATCGCTACTAAAGACACCACAAAAATAAAGCCAAACTAGACACCACCTTAGCTGTAATGCCAATGACATCTTGGACAGAAATTGAAAAGTTTGGGTGAAATTCACCAAGTAGCTGTTCCTTACAATAAATTTGACCTGCAATGGAAATGAATAATTACAGGGGTGTCTACACTCAGTTAGTAAGAAGAGTATTACCCAGTGGGAGGCCTGGAGAGCCAAAGAGCTGCACAAGTTGAAAAGCAAATCCTAAAGATAAGGGAAGTCCGAGAAAATTAGGTTTCATGTTCACATCTTGCTTATCTTTGACCCGTGAAGCCTCTGATGGCTCAGGATCATCTGCTTTGCGCATATTTTCACCACAGGTTTCCAATATATCAGAACCTTTTGGATTTTCAGAAACCACTTTATCAGAAGACAAAATACCGGGTTTGCTAGTTGTAATCTCTGAAGAAGCTTGTTCACTGTCACTCTCTTTTCCATCAACTACAGGTTGTTTATGAGCTCTATCTTGCTCTTCCTTTGGTCGCAAAATAACACCAACACATGGCATCAGAGAAGAATCAGATTGTCCCAAAAGGCTACGTGAAACTTCACTGAGTGGAGAACTTGTATCATGGGCAGGTGAGGGGTAGGTTGCCTCACTACCACTATAAAGTGCAGAATATCCCTGAGACGGAAGGTTCTCACTATGCTCCTTGCTACTGGCTTGGTTCAGGATTCTCTTTTGCTCCATTTCTAAAGTGCTTTTTGAGGAGGTGTCATCTCTTAACTGGACTTCTGTCTTTCCCTCTCTATTGGCAGAAAGCTCTCGTGGTAGATTAAATTTTGCTGCCAAATTGAAAATTCTTTTGCATCTTTTCCTCTTGGTGGTAGCCAGCGCAGGACCGTGTCCTGGGGTGTTTACCTGGCCGTGTGTGGAATCCAGGGACACTGTCACAAGTGAATCGACACGTATGTCACCCGCAGGAGAGGAGCAGGCGCCAGTGCTTATCGCATTAGCGGGCTCCTCAGTTGCCGTCACCTTCACCAAGGGCTCGTTGCCCTTTACCAGTTCTTCATAAGATTGATAGCAACTTATCTCTGCTGCGCTGTTAGTATGAGTCTGTTTAAGCTTCCTCACTTCTTGTCTTTGTTCACCAACAAGGTCATTCTGAGACCAAGAAGAGAGAGAAACTTGCTTATCAAAGTCCATCTGCAATTCCTCAATAGGTAAATTATTTGGAAAACATGCCCAGCCATTAGAGCAATTCTCCCCTCCTTTTAATGCATGTTTCTCCTCTGTGTTATCATCAGACATGTTATTGGATACTTCTAAATTATAACACTGAGAGATTTCTTTTTTTTCACCATTCAAACTTAAAAACTTAGCTTCCATACCAGCTTCATGTATAAGCTGATTTGAACTAAGGCTGCTTTTTAGGCCTAACAGTTCTGTGCTATGATCAGCACAGCTGCGTTCTGCTTCTTGGATGAAACATTTATCATCATTTATTTTTGGGAAATTGCTCTTGCTTTCTAGAACGCTTTCTTCCTGCCCTTGGTCTGTATCTTGGCTATCAAATGCATATTTGTTTATGTTTTTATTCAGAAGAGTTTTTAAACTTAATGGACATGAACCACCACTTCCTACAGACAATTCATTTTCCAATGCACTGTCCAATGTAGTTGACATCTCAGATCCAGCAGCCGGAGACCTTTCCCTTGAAAAGGCTGAAGCTTTCAGACTTTCACTATCACCATTAGGCTCCTCTTCACAACACATTATGGGATCCCCTGCATCTTCACCAAGTGTACGCAAAGATTTTCTGTTTTCTTCTTCCGAGTCATCGTTTTCACTTTCTGATGTTTCCTGGTCATCTGGAATTAGATGATGAGCAGCTCCACCTAACTTCTTCTTTGTAATTTCTGTGTGATTGCTTTTAATTTTTTTGTTTCTTTTCCGTTTTTTTCTCTGCTTCATTTTTGTCAATTGGCGCCCTGGGCTCTTCTTTAAAATTGTCTCCCTATGTAAAGAACAAGAGAACTAAATGTGGAAGAAAATATATTGTAATAAGTCTATATATGAGGTATTCAATCTGAATAATAAGTATTTTACATTAATAAGTATTTTACATCATTATCAAATACATATCAGTTTTTTTTAAATGGATAAAAATAAATTTAGAGATTAAACAAATGTATACTTTACTATTCAAACCATTTTGAACATTTTAAACCTGCTTTAAATATACCTGCAGTCTCATCAATTTTAGATCCAATTAAATAGTTCTACTTTTGAAAAAAGTATTGAAAATCATTTTAAGACTAAACAACATGTTTGAGGATATCTTTTTAAATTATGCTTGAATGATAAATACCAAGTATTAATGTCAAAGATGTATTGATATTCTGAAATTTCATGCAGTGGTGTACTGATCAGAAAAAATACTAAATGGAACATGTGGCAAGAATCATCTATTCATCTATTAGGATTAAATGGATTACATTTAGATTACTTCTAAACATATGAGTGCACATATTTGGAAAAAAAACTTCATTTTTTATTTGAAACAGTCACACACTATTAACATTAACTTAGTTGTAGGCATTTTTTTGTTTTGTTTTGTGTTTCTTATCAAATTCAACAGATGGTCTAACAATGACTCTTCTGAAATCTTGACCTTGATCCTTCAACCAGCTAACCCTGAAATGAAAATGAGTAAGGAAAACTTCATCCAGAAATCTCACTTCTCCTGAAGCCACTGTTGAGAGAGAGACTGGCTTTTCAAAGTTATGCTAGATTGATATATCTTCAGATCTATCTGCTGCTCTTATGAAACTCTTTGTTTAGGATTCAGTGACTTTTTGTTCAGCTAAAACACTAAATAAAGAAATGGACACTAGAACAAACAGGAACAGCAAGAAGAATCACAGTGTAAAGTTATTTTTCTTTTTCTGCATTCTTATTTAACACAGGCTGCTTTAAGAATGACATTGTGTATCTTAAGAGAATAATAATAAAGTCGCATGCATCTGTGGAGATCTGATTATCTATCTGATTATCTGATTATATCTGCAGAGATCTACAATTTCTGATTTTGCAGAAATTGTTTTGAATTTGAAGCCCATAAAGCAAACCCTACCAATTCTCTGAGTTGGAAACAGTTCAACAGCCTTCTAGGCTTCAGTGTAGTCACCAAGTCACCTAACTGGAAATGGATTCAAAAGTCCTTGTTCCTTGATATTGCCACAATGAATGTTGTGGATAAACATGTAAAAATTATATATTTAAGTATATAACATTTATATAATATATATAAGATTATATCTAATTTCATTCTGAGTCCTAAACTTCTTCAAATAAATTTGCCCTATTGTAAAACCATATGGCATCCAAATGCTGAAAAAAAAAAAAAAAAAACAAGAACCAGCATGGAGATAGGCTTGCTTCTTGACAATGACATTTGTTAGTAGTTTGTTTTTAAGACATACTACATACACAAAGAAAAAAAAAAGTGTCATTAATTTAGAATTTACTGTTATATTTTTAAAAAAACTTATTACTGTGCAGTAATCCAAGGATATGTAACAGATCGGAAGGATGTAACAAAAGATATTGCTGAAATAGGATTAGTTTCTCTAACAATACCTTGAAACTTTTCAGCTTAGACAATATTAAAATAGCTTTTTTTGCCATTCTTGTCTTCAAGGTTGAGATCTAATGTTAAAAATAGCCCTGTACAGTATGGCTGACAGTCAGCAGTCAGAGAAGACTCTGATTAAAAACATTTAGTTTTAAAAACATGTAAGAACATGGCATAACTAAAAATATTTACTTAATCAAAGATTTGCAGCTTTATAAATCTCAGCTCTAGCATACACCTCAGATGATATCTATTTGATCTTAAAAAAGTCTGCAGTGATTGTGATTGATATATAGAGGAAATAGTAAATTAAAAAAACCCACAACCACAAGAAAAAAATAATGAGAAGAACATCTTTAAGAAATCTACTATTATCATTAAACCAAAAAGTTTCTGGAGTGTGTTTTCAACATTAAAATTACAGCAGAGCTGCTTTTGCAAAAAGATTTCTACTGGGAATAAACTACATCTTCTTTACCTGCTAAGCCCAACTGCTTTTTTGAATCAACATCCTTCTGTTCCATCTACCTGCACTTCAGCTATAAATGGAATTAAAGTCACAGTTTTTGATTCACAACAGAACTAACTGCACCAGACTTTTTGTTACATACTTTGCCTATAACTAATGAGTCTTTAAAAATCAAATGGAATACTAGTATTAGGTTATTAAACAACTCAAAAATAAACACATATAAAAAGCCTGAGCCTTATACTTGAAAATCTGCCCTTCATCATTACTGCATTTCCTGCAGACTGGTTCATTGCTGCTGGGAAAAAAATATATAGATATATATACACACACACACATATATACGTACATACATATATATATTTTTTTCTTCCTTCTGAACATCCCAGACATTGCCAATGCATTTCCACCACCTGTCTCTTGTTGGTTCTTGCACTGACCTGTCTCCTTGGGGGTGGATTTTAGTGCTCAAAATGCTGCTCTGATTTTTAGATTAGTTCTATAACAGAACTCTTATGTCATTCTATGTAATGTATAGTCAGACATCAAGCTGATGCAGCGTTACAGTTCAGACACGAAAAGTTTATATAGAGAGCATAGACAGAGAATACCACACAATTGGCTTAACCAAAAACATGTCTTTATAAGTTATTCATGTAGTCAGATACATGCCAAAGTATAATCATCTTCAAAGGAAAAAAAAATAAAAAAGCCTGAGGTGATAGTCTTATAAATTCAGTTTTCAAATGCTGGTCCATTCACTCCACCAGAAGCTCTGTCCTGGGTGATGGGACTAATGCAGAATGAGATCTTTGTCCCACTTGGCTAATGAAAGTCAAGAACGTCTCCTGAGTAAAAGGGCAAAACTTCCCATTTCTTCTCTTTTGTCATGGCATACACTGACCAACACTTTAAAAACAAAAACCATAAAAATCCATCCTTAAGATACTCTTTCTCGCTTCTGCCCAGCATCAAACCTCTACTTCCTGAACAAGTGAAGCTACCGCAAAGCTGCTTTCAAGCTCATTTAGGTGCCATAACTGCATCTCTCCTCACGCAATTCAAAACGCCAACCAGGACATAAAACAGTATCACAACACACGTAGTGATGAATGCTAACGAGCATTTGCAGTTTTATTGGATTTTATTGGAACTAAGCAAAAAATGCTACAAGTGATTGAATCCAATTTACAATACAGAGATAGAAATTGCATTTCTACCCTCCATGTTCTTACTCATGAAGGATTTAAAGGATTTAATTTTCACTTAAGCCATTTCAATCAATGTTTACATGAAGAGAACACTATGGACTTCAATGCTGATGTATGCACTGGATGGGAAGTACAGCATGAATCATGCTTTAATTCTAATACTTGGATAACATGAACTCGCGGATGAACACAACCAAGTTGAAATTAATCTAGGCTAGACAAGAAATATGCTGCACCGAAAAGACGTTTGTAAATGTACAAGCTATGGTCAAATTTGCACTGGCTAAAGAACTTCAGTGCAACCTGCTGAGTAGCAGTGCTCCTTACTTCTCTATTGATATGAAGGCATTTCTATATGCAATTTTAAGGAACACTTTCTAGCAGGCTTGAAAAATCTCATCTTCCCAATGACCAACCTCAGGTTTCATCATCCTGGACAGACTACATCACTAAGACTGATCTGGATATAGGCTGACAGGTCTCAGCAAGCCCTAAGCACCTTCCCCTCAGCAGCCCTGAAGCGCTTTGCACCACCACAGCTAACAAGCTGGCGGTCTCCCTTCCACACAAGTAGCTGAAGCTGAGGTGAACAGTCCCGGCATTCAGACACACTGACGCTATCCACCACTGCAAAGCCAAAGCTCACTTGCTTAACAAGCCCTTCAAAGCTGTGGAGGAACACAAGAACAAAAAAAGAACAAAAAAAAAACCCCAAACAAAACAAACCCACACCTACAATGAATTACCTTTACAGCAACAACTGCTCATCCCAAATGAAAAACATGTTGCTTTTACAGATTTACCCATATTGAATAATGTATAAAATCTAAATGCCCCAAATACAAGATGGTATTGAATATGTGTGGTCCCTTGACTTTAAACAGAATTTTCGTTAAAAAAATAAATTCCGTGAGCCACCTCACAAACAATTTTAAAGTGTCTTTCTCTAATGATTTGCTTTTCAGGGATGCTGCATTTCAGGCATGTGCTTATGCAGTTCAGCTCAAGAACAGCAACCTCAAGGGTCTCATGAGGCTCTCTCAGAATCAGTAAGGTTGGAAGGGACCTTCAGGGATCACCCAAACCAACCCCCCTGCACACACACGGTCACCTAGAGCGCATGGCACAGCATTGCGCCCAAGGGGGTTTTGCAGTTCTGCAAAGGAGATTCCACAAGCTCTCCCAGCCAACCTCTGCCACACAGTGGGTTTTTCTTCCTTCCAGTTGTAATTGCCTGTGTTGCAACTTTTGCCCATTGCTTATCTTGTTATCTCTGAGAAGAGAATGGCTCCATCTTCATTACATTTCCTCACTGAGTAGATGAAGACAGCAAGAGGCTGCCTTGGACAGCTGAACAAACCCAGTGCTCCCAGTCTCTCTAGCGGCCCCTGCCCGCTCTGGCAGCCCTCTGCACAGCTCACTCCTTGTGTCACATCTAACTCGTAGCAAGGAGCCCAAAGCTGGACTTTTTCATCTGGGGCACTAAAGGTTAACCAAGCACAGGTGCACTGATTTAAATCTCTGGGCTGCTCATTCCACTAAAGAGCAATAGAAAATAAAGCCATAGTTTTCTATCTTTACTCATAGAAAAACTTTTCCTTAAAATCTAAGCTAAAACAGGGGAGCATTATGGATATAACCAAAGAATTTTAATATTAGCAACAAGAACTTGCTCTAGACTGCTAGAAAAAATAAAAAGTAAAATAAATGCCGTAACTGTGCTTTCTATATACATATATATAGAATTAATACACTTGTATCTACAACTTGTCTTTCTTACCTCTTGTAACTAACTTGAATTTCCTTTTATGTACTTTTAAATCCTAATCTTTTCTGCTTTGCCTACTAAACTTGGAGAGTGACTAACATACAAGCAGTTCCTTTGCTGAGATTAATCCAGATTCTCCTCCTGAAAGAAATACTTTGATGTTGAAATTCCAAGAAGTTTCAGTTCACAGCTGATAAGTGATTTCTGCTGCAAGGCCATAAGCAGAGTCTTGTAATGGCAGATTTCGTAATTTCAAAACTTGCTCGGGTATACTTACTAACCGGAGCAAGGACCAAGTAGCTTGATCCATTGAACTCCAATCTATTTATATGTTTCATTTCAATTAAAAGATATTTGTGCTTTAATTTTCAATAAAAGGTTAGCTGCTCAGTGACCTGTTACGGAATTAACAGCTGACAGTATTACAGAAATGACTATTTCTGCAACACATAGTAAAATTCCATAAGGGCTGCCTAGATATTCTTTTTCAGTTACAAGTAAATACAGCTATTTTAAAACAAGGCTATTTTATTTTTCTTAACCCCCAAACTATAAGGGCACTTTCAAAGAGTAGCGCTTTTTAATCTGCTGGTGAGTTAGGATGAGATTCACAGATGAATTAAGCTTTTTTTCTTAGATAAGAAGAGTAAGGTAACCTGTAATCGTATGTTTCAATAAACCTTGGAATATTTAGAAAGTTAATGTCAGGTCAAAAGGACAAACAGGATCACCCATATAATTAAAAGAGAATCCAGTGACATCCATTTGAGGCATAATAAGATAAAAGTGGATGTCAAATTCAATCAGTGGCTCAAAAAAAAAAAAAAAAAAAAGAGGAAAAAAAATCTACTGCCATTAAAAAGGCTGTCAATCCAACTGGAAGACCCACCCAAACCCCTTCACAGACACACTCTGTGGCTTGGCATAGCATGGCACTGCTACAGCAGCATTATGCATCGGAAAGGCACACACTGAACAGTCATGGTCCTACCTGAGGAACAAGGAACTAGCTTGCTGGGGAAGCAGCACTATCAGATAAAAGGAGGCTGCAAAGATGCATTTCGGCCCAGTACTTCTCAATACTTTCATAATGACACTGCCACAGTCCTACTAAAGAAAAAATGTCATTTGCTGCTTCTCTCCTATTACAGAAATAGATGAAACAGATAAGCGGCCTGACCCTGACAACCCATTACCCTCATCTCCTAAATACTTAAAAGAGCAGCTTCACACATTTTTTATGGGAGCTGCAAATAAAGCAACTTTAGTAAATTTCTTGCATTTAGCTTTATGAAAACAAAACCAAGAATTGACGAACAAGTAATTTCTCACCTAAAAAGTGATTACTAAGGAGCTTAATCTAACAAAAAAAATCGCGTTCATACTGCACTTTTATTTTGAAAGGATGAAAAGATATTAAAACAAAAGTTAATAAACATTGAAGTAAAAAGCAAAATATTTCCATACATCTAAATTTATCTGAACACTCAGACTGAATATTAATTCTGAACTTAAAAAACTGTCATTTCAACACTGTATGTCTTCTTACTGCTTCTTACAGCGAGCTGTAGTACTGGGGTTAAAGCTGCTCACCAGGTTTGGATATATGCAGTACACAGGTATTTACCATTTATGTTCATAACACACTAAGATTCATCAGTAACGTAAGAAAATTCTGACACTGTTAATGCATGAAATCCTATGAACTGGCAATTAATGAATACAAATAAATCAAAAAATTTAAAAAAAAAATCTTAAGTCCAGATGCTATTAAGAATGAGAAGCCAATCTGAGTACGGCACCCACTCTATGTCAGAGAGTAGAAATATTTAGATCTCAAATTTAAAGGTGAACAAGGAGTTCTCATATTTCTTGCATGTAACTGCCGATAAAATATCTCACTTGTGAGGCAGCTGTATAAATTTAATACTTGTAATCTGTATTTCACACCCTCATTTTATGATCCTTACATATATTTATTAAAATGCAATTATATGCCATCCACAGACAAAATAATTTCTCTCTCAGGGATATAAATATCTACAGTTAATAGCTTAAAACATGACTGTCATGTTCTCATACAAACATACTATAAAACAAAGACCAAATACTGCACAACCAGACAGTAATTCCATTAGGTTTTCACTTACCATGCCATTGCACTTACCTCAGAATATAGCTTTATAAGATCAAGCAGTTTATAACATCTTTTTGATACACTTCTAAGTTGTAAGGCATTCTGTTCTTGCTGGGTACTCATTGTAAACAGCCAGCCTACATTGGTCAACATGGTCTGCACATCAAATAGATTTCCTATCCATCAATAACTAACTAAAAGGATCTTAAAAAGACACAGCACTTTGTGCTAACTGGTAATAATTCATACCTACTTAAATGTAAAAAATTCAGTTAAATGCAACGTAAATATTAATTAAATCCTGGTAAAATTAACCTCACTCTCCTTTAAAAACTACAGATGGAAGGTATCAAAAAGACCCTTATGTCCAATTTCAACATATATGTCTCTTGTCTTATCTTAACAGACTGTATAAACACTATGTAAGAGTCTCAATAAATGTTTCATTTTATTGTGGATTGAAGTAATGTAGATATGAGCAAATAAAACAATCTCTCTGAAAACCGTATTATGTTCCTCACAGATGAAATGCACTTGCACGCTTAAAGTTTGGGATAACTGGAAGCATTATAATGATTTACAATGCTTTCCATGATTCTCTGGAGACATGGAAAGAGAGGACCAAGGAAACTAAAAAGCCACAACACAAATAGTATAAATAAGATACAATGAGCAAAAATATTTAATATTATTGGAAAGCTGTGGGTTTTTTTAAAATGCACAGTACTTTAATATATTAATAATTCATAATCTTGAAGCTTTTGAAGTTATTTTAAAACAATTACTAGAATGTGAAACTGCACACTTCAACTTTGATAGTTAATAAGATGTCTTATGTAAATGTGATTTTAGATGTACTTTTTTTTTTTCAAAATTCAGCATACAATAGGTATACAAAAGAAAAATAAAATTCACAGAAAAATATTAGAAGCCTGCATTCTCAATTTTTGTTATTCAGACTTTAAAATGAAGTAATTAAAGGGTCCATCCAAAAGCTATCTATAGAGAAAGCAAAAATCATGTTGGCTGTAGAATTTTCAAACTCTAAAGCCTTCACACACACACACACACACACACACACACACACACACACACACACACACACACACACACACACACACACACACACA
>JAWLRI010000837.1:1573724-1590264 GCA_034781795.1 Crypturellus tataupa | reverse complement strand
ACACACACACACACACACACACACACACACACACACACACACACACACACACACACACACACACACAAACACACACAAACACACACACGGTTCAGCTACATAACAAGCTTTTTTTTAAAAACTATCAGATTGGTAATAACATTCATGTACAAAAAAATAAATAAAAAAATTGTTACATTGAACTACTAAAACAACAGTGAAGACAAATATATTTTATTAATACAGCAAGCGGTTAGAAAGCAAGCAAAGTGAAATCTTCCTAATTTGTCAGTTTTTAAGATTAAAAAAGGACAATAAATCAATCTCCATGCTGGCTCCTACTTTGATACACACTAAACAAATTATATTAGGTATGCCAAAATTAAGAATGCAACATGGTTTTACAGAATTGTGTCCACTATTTTTATTGAATTGATTCATTCCAACTGTGCATTTGGAGTTAAAAGGCTAATGTTTTGTGTCTGTCATTTTTATAACAAACATAACTTGGCTAAGAAAGACAAGTGCAAATATTTTTGCAATGCTAAAATTTAGTGTTTTTAGTGCAAAACCAGCGGTGGTATGCACACGCACACACACCATCAAACTGCACTGTTTTAGGCTGGTGAATACTGCATTGGCATAATCTTGCTTCAGCTTCTAGAGGAAGTTTTGATTAAAAAAAGCAGAGAAAAAGTTTTCTAAATTTTGTGTGCCAACTAAAGTTTCCAAAAGTCCAGGAAACAGCTGTATTAAAAAAAAAAATCTGTTAAAACATTCAGAGTCTTAAAAGCTATGAGAATTGCTGAAATTAGATACTACATAAATACATTCTCCTGGGCTTTAGCTCCGTTTAAAAGATATAATAATGTGACCTCTTTAAAAAACTGCTCAACAGTTCCTTAGTAGGTTATCACTGCCCTAGGTTTATGAAGGAAGACTCTGATCTACTTCATACTATTCCAAATACTTTACTAAAAATGTAAGTTATTACAACTGTAATAAATATATATTTAAAAACATAATGTACAGTTCTATTTACAAGTAAGTCTGTTAAAGAAACAACTCCCAGAAAGGGTTTTAAAATCAGCCCATTTTAAATGCAGATCAACTTTTTTCTAGTGGTGAAGACAGATTTAAGAATGGCAAATAACAGATTTTTATTAACTGGCTGCAACCTGTGTTATCAGTTATTGGAAATACTGAAATAATTCCATGAGTCTGTATTGCCTTCCCACCTATGTCTTCGCTGCAGAGGTGGTTTTTGCGTGTGTTTGTGAGGAGGTACCACTGAGTTCATGACAATAGGTATGGATATTTGATATTCATATCGTTCCAACATCTGAGCAATCTTCTCACGACTGACCCCATGCTTATTCCTCCTACAAAAATAAAATGTAAAAGTTTTCTGTTATGTTTATACATTTACAGTCTTAAGAAAGAAAAAAGAGAGAAAAGAAAAATTTCAGAGAACTCTTCATTTTATATTTTCCCTTGCTTTTCATATTAAAAAAAGATGGATTTTCCTCCATTATCTAGCAGCAAGCTATTGGTAAGTGAAAAATATCACTTAACCAAGTGATTGCAAGTAAATGCTCTAATATTTACAATTTAAGATTTCTGTATTCTCATTCTTCCAGGATTTAATATATATTAAGGTTTATTTTTTAACAATTCTTCATTGTACCTATTATTTTATTATTATTTATTATTATTTAATACAGTCATACATTTCTATGTAGAAATGCAATGCTACTCGCCAAGACTATGTATAATAAAAAATCTTAAGTGGTCTTTGCTTCTTATTTATTCAGCAGATATATGGTATACTAGTCAGCCAGTACAGGGATGAATTATGAGACTACATCGTATGAAAGCAACCATGAGTTTCTGAGTTGAAAATAGCATTAAAACAAAATCAACAACAAAAGAAATCACTACAGTTACAAAACCTTAACTGCAGATCATTTTTCTCATCAATAAGCTTCCCTATAAAAATAAGGAGTTTTCATTCTAGACCAAAACAGCATGCTCAAGATATCTTTACCTAACAGTTTTTACTGGGGCTTGTTGCAAACTTAGAAATACACCAAAACCCATCAGGGATGAGAAGCTAAAAAAAGTCATACTCTTGTAAGGTTTAGTGAATAGCTGTTATTTTCAGTGAGAATTTGGTCAATTAAGAACCTGAATAAAATGCAATTTAAAATATGTTTTGGCATTATAGTGTATCTATCTCCTTAGTATCTATGAAATAGGATCTTAAAATCCACCTTAGTAGAAAATTTCAGACTCTGACAAAAAGAAAACCACAAAGCTCATGCACAAACTCTATGTCAGAGTTAACAGCAGTCTAACAGAACTGAATGTCAAAGAACAGATATTATAAACACAGCACACATGGAACCTTTCAACAGCGTAGGCAACATATTCTTATCACCAAGAAACCTTGTTCAAACTGGATTATTTGCAAGTCATACACTAGGGAATATGGCCCTAGGGTCAGTAGGGTGACCCCCTAGAGGTCTCTGTGCTCCCCGCTAGGGACAGAAGGGCATTGGTCCCCTTACCAACTTTCTCAGTTCCTGTAAGGCAGAAATCAACAGTAACTGCAAAAGAGCTGCAGTAGAAAGAGGATTCTCTATAGAGAAACACTTTAATGGACCAAGTCCTCTCAAGATTTTATGCATATTATTCCAACATGGAACTCAATGAGGTCTTAAAGTATACAGCAGTTTGCATACTCTAGCTTCATGTATGCAATGGAAGAAGTGATCTCAGAAATATTTAAAACTAGTCTGACTCCTTAAGATGCATTTCATCAAATTTCTTCTTTGAGAAGTAGAGATTTAGGAAGAGTATTTCACTCACAGAAGCTGTTCTTTGAAGCATCATCAGAACCAAGAGGAGCTATCTTAACAGGCTCAATGTCAATTGTACCAAAGTCTCACACTATACTTGAAATAAAATTTTAAAAATCCAGAAGTGGCAGCATGCTGAACTGGCTATGTAACTAGTCTTAACAGTTAGCATATTCAAAAACATGAGCAAGATATCCCCTAAAGATATAGGAATTATAGCAAGAATTTGATTCAAATGACAAAGAAGAACCAAGAAGAGGAAGTAAATACATCCTTTCATACCAGCAGGTGGTAGCACAAAGTTATTCAAGATTCCCCATATCTCGTTCCTACTGGAAAAAGATGAGAACTCAAGAGCACAAAGTGCACGTTCATGTACAATTGAATGGAGCTGTGATGTCATTTCAAGAATAAACTAGTTCTTTCCCTTAAAGAAGAAGGCAGGATAATCACTAATAATAAGGCAGGATAATTACTAATGGCAAAATGTTATCAAGAATAGAAATCAATTTTAAAATGCAGGAAATCTGTAGTTTTTTGTCATTTAATACCAAAACATCTGTTTCAAGTTTGCCTTCACTCATCTTTTGGTAGCATGGCTATACTGAAAGAGGATAGTCACCTCATTCCTAAAAAACACAGACATACCAGCAAGAAGCCCTCAGACAGTTATGCTTTGCAAGCTTTTTTCTTTCAAGAAGAACACAGAATTTATTGATAAAACTCTGAATGTTGTCAAGTAGAGCATACCAATATTTCAGCAAAATAATCTTACATGGATATTATTATTGAAGACAATTAGCAGCTTTTCAGGAAATATTAAATAGCAGATTCGTGATCATATTGAAGAAAAAGTAATTTTAAGAAGTATTTTTGCACTTTATCTTTCAGTATATAGAAACACCAGGTAACTTTTTTTCCAAGAAACAGCAGCTGTCCTAAAACAGGTTATACAGGACACCTGCTACCCCTCCAAAGCCTGAAGCGAATGTACAACTACCTTCAGCGTCCTGCTGAGCAGATACTCTGAAAAGACACTGACACATGGCCAATTTTACATCCACATCTGCCTAAATAGATAAGAATCTTTCCCTTCTACCAGCTGTCCTGTCACTTGTTTGTTCTATAACTGCAAGTTTCCAAAATATGCTAAAAAAGATTTCTGAAAGCATAAAATCCTTTATATTTAGGTGTAAATGACAAGCAGGAAATTTCGAGTACTACAAATCAAGAAATCAAAGTGTTTTCACAAGAGTTACATGCAAAACTAAACTACAAGCAAAATCACGTACAAATATATAAGACACCAGAAAAAAACAAAACAACAAAAATCAACAGTAATACTTAATCCACAATAAACATTTGTCAAGTTGTTGGCATCAAGAATTTACCTAGTGCTGTCCTAAAAAGCTGCCCTATTTTTTCCTTTTAAAGAATACTTTGCACAAACATCTTGGTAATAGAAACACTCATATGAGAAATAGCACCTGAACACCTGACTGATAGAGTAGTGCTGTATTAAACCACTTGATAACAAGCTACTATCGATATAGATGACACAGCATCACTTAAAAAAAATAGCAGCCAAAATCCTATGCTAAATAATTAAATTAGAAGCTGGTGTATTTTCTATTCCAACTATAAAGACAGAACGATTGACTGAACAAACAACCAAACGATAGAAAGAAAAAAAGTCTTAAATGATTCTGTTTAGGAGAGAATTAGACCTTAGTACTTAAGATTATTAATAAAGTTACCTGAATTTATTAATATTTGCCCAAATACTACACAACATATTCAGCTCAAAATTCATAAAGGAAGTCCCAGAATTACAGTAAACCTCTTGTTTAATATTAAAATGTCTGGGAAATAGATAGTAATAAAAAAAAAAAAAAAAGAGAGAGAAATACATTGCCCACCTCAAGCACTGAATAGAAACAAAACAAAGCCTCACATCAGCACTTTCCCTGGACTTTCAGTAAATAAAGTTGCATGACAAGGGACTCCCTTTCAAATATTTAGAGCAATTGGAACAGCTAAAACATTTCCATCATTCCTAGGATGCTTACAGGATTGGCAGCAGCACTTATTTCACACTAAACATCTTTTAAGTATCTAATTATTTAAGACAGCTTCCTACCTGAACAGTGCTGCACTCAAAACTAGAAAAGCTTGTATGAGATCTCTGCATGCAAAGCAATGACCCTATCTCTAAGAACAACTTAGTGGTAGTTTAGGAAGAAAAGGCACAAATGTAATAGAATTTATAATATATAAACATAATAGAGGCTAGGTGAGTATTACACACATGCTTGATGTTTTACAGGAGCAATTTTACAATGCTGAGAACAATTACGAGCCAAGTCAAATAAAAATAATGACCAAAGGGAGCAAAGAAAATAATGAGCAGCAACAGAACTGAGTTCTGCCATGAAAATATTACACTGCCTTCAAACGTCAAAATCTCCCTAGAATGGACTGATACTTCATACTTATAAAGCACACAAACCTGAGGCAAAACACAAATTAACCAAAAATATTAAACAGCTTCACCTGTTTTCTCAAAATGCACAAGGTCAATAACCTATGTCCAAAAGTACTCAAAGATACCTCCTTTGAAGGTTGAGGATGAAGTTTCAGAAATTCCTGCAATGGAATCACCTGAACATAGGAACTTGCTTTTTCACCTTTACTGATTAGTAATGGACTATTATTCTTTGATACCGAGACATATACAAAAAAAGAAATCACCTCCATTTATATATTCTTTGTAAAGCACATAAGTTTGTTTTGCCTTCTACTAATTTCATGACTTTTATAATTATTCATTATAGAGTTGTCTCCTACACAGATCAATTATTTTTCTATTCATATCCCACCAAGTTTTAGTACCATCTTCAATGTCCAAGAAGTCAGAACACCTATTTTTATATTTGTAAGCATTTATATCACTAAGATGTTGAACAAAATAAAAGCCATTACTTATTTTTATACATACAAACATATGAAAGCACACTGATTACTATAACATAAATCTTACTTTTCTAATTCTTCAGGATTAAACTTCCACCAAGTATCTGGCTCACGGAACTCCACTCTGTATCCCTTTTTTAGAGCCTGCAGCAAGTAAAGACAAATGTCCAGTAGGTGCATCTTTATTATATAACATTGGTATAGCGGTGACTATAACAAGATGCTTACCAACCACTCTAGTAAACATATAGTTAATTCCAGAGTGGTAACATGCTGAATTTCACTTACCCTAAAATCAGTGAAGGCTTTCTTGCCAGGTTAGGCAAATTAGGTCTAATCAGTCCTCATATCAGTCTGGATTATTGCTGTCCAGTTACTGATGGTATCAAAAAGCAGTCTCTAGAGATTTCAGTATGGTAAATGATTCTGAACAAAGCAGCCCAGTTTCTCTCATGTGAAGGTGAATGCTTGCAAACCAAAGCTGTAAGGTAATGTAATTACAAGACAAAACTTACCGTTTCCACATAAGGTTTCATTTCCCAGGCTTGAGTATTAGTGTTGTCTATTATAATCGGAGATTTCCCCTCCTCCATCGCTTGCTTTGCTGCAATGAAAAATAGTGAGAGCTAATAAAACAACTATGCAAGTCAAAATGGTGAATGCAAGTACACTGTTTTAGAGATTATCTGCACTTATTTAGACTGACTCCACCAAGAACTTCTAAGAAAAGGATCAAAAGCAGTATAAGATATACAGACAAGTGGAAAAAAAAAAGGAAATGAAAAATATGAAGGGACATAAAAATAAGTTAGTGGTGAACTGATACAAAAGGGTGAACAGGAAATGTAAAAAACAAAGAGTTGTTCAAAGACTGATACCCAGTAAGTACCAGAATTAAGATTTTCATATGAAACCCTATCTTTGGTCCAGTTTTAGCAGTCCTCCAGCTAATATATACTGCAGGTACAACCAGGTCCTGTGCTCAGGTATTGAGTTCTTGTTCAATAAACTACAGAGAAATATGTGATCTTCACAGAAAGATATCATATTTCTGAGATCCTGGGGAAAATCATTATTTATATATACACACACAATCACACATCCAATTTAGTCACCTCTGCTTGATTTTCTTTTGAAGTCACTGCTCAGTTTCAGTCGAATTCAAAAGAGGAAGATGGCAGAAATCTGAGGAATAAGGAGCTGCTTCTAGGGTCTGTGAAAGCACCACTGGGAAAAAGGCACATCCAAATTTGCAACTCCACTGAGGTACAGCCATGGCATGGTCAGTTGAGCTGGATTTTTACACACCAGCATGCTTCTAATATAGGACTAGAGAGATTACACTGCTTTTTAGCCACTTTTAAGGATTACAGGACAGAGTTGACATTGGTGCAGTTGGAGGAGTGTAGGTAATAAAAGATGAAAAATCTGTTGACTTTCTGACATTCTGAAATTTCACAGGATAGTAAACTACCCTGATGATTAAAATGTAACTCTTCATAAACCTCAGGCTGCTTTAGCCTTGATAAATCAAATAAGCAACCTTCTGATATCAAAATGGGAGGATATATTTTTAGCAACTATTTTTTGCCAAAATAAATTTCAGAATATGATACCACTCATTGGGAGTTCAGATGATACACTGGGGAAAAAAAAAAAAAAAAAAAGAAAAAACTAAAACCTCTGAAACCTAAAATACTGAGGTTATTGCCATTAAAAAAAAAATCTGATAGAATTCATAATGTTCCATGAAAAAAATACTAATTTATTTTAATAATCATCATTAAAAGCAAAGTAGTGTAGAACTAAAAAGGAGACCAAACTCGACTGGATCTGTCCAATCAACACTGTTGAAAATATAAGGAAGGCAGCAAGCAACAAGTTCCAGCTAAGAGTGCAGGACCAATTAAAATAGGAAACAAATAACAAGGTTGGAAAAGTGAATATAAAAGCCCTCTAAGAATGAAACTGATTTCATATTTAAGCTTGCATAGGTAAAATAATATTTCCTAATATTTGTGCTTTTGACTTTATAACCTTCACATATACTTTAGTATCAAGGGCATGTAATTCAGACTTGTAAAACATCTGAGAGCCAAGTTAAAAATTCAGTTCAATTAAAATAGTTTTTTTATCAAATGGATCTCATCTGTAACTAAGGTTTTTCACACACTTATTCTCATATATATCAGTATTAGAAAAAGAGTAATTTCAGGGTTCCACACATAACTAAAACCAAGAGCTTCTGAAATACTTTGAATCACAGAGTCCAGTATCTAGTCAAAACAGTAGATATGAAGTCATTATAGCTTCAAACCAAAGCTATTCTAGCAAATGTTTTGCAGTGTGGGTGTCGGAAAAACTGTTCTTATTTTGGCTATCAAAAACATTGAATAAATAAATGATATAGAACTAGAGATATGCATTCTGAGATCTAGCCAGAAGCTGCAAGAATCCTTTATTACCATGTGAGAACTGACCTTATATTTGTTGAAGTATTGAGACCTCTTGTCTACAAGCTGCAACTGTGTGCGAAATGTTTATTACTGCTGCACTCCCACCTTAACATTTCTTTTTTATAATTAATATTTTAGTGTTAAAAAAAAATCAAATTTTCATTGTTTGTTCAGAGATCACATATTCCATACTAAAGCACCTTTCCAATTTTGTCCAATATGTCAATAACTTGTACTAGGACAGGGGAGGAACAAGGGAGGATGTTCAAAATAGCTATGCTACTATTTTTTTTCCTTGGTTCTCCCTATTTTTTGACGTGGAGAAGAATTTCTGTTCAAGTAAAGAAAATTTCTACTTCAGACACTGCAGCAGAGAGAGGGATTTGCACGGACAGCCAAAGGATTTGCTTTGCTTGCCCAGTCCTTGCAGACCGAACTCCTGATCAGATTCTTAGAAAAATCACTAGAGAAAGTGAGAAATAGTCTTTACTTTGGTTCTAGTCCTTCTCACTCCAGGTATCTCTCTCAAGTCTGCACAAGTACAATCACCTGTAGTAAAAGGGAAAGTAAACCTCTTTCTCAATTAATCCAACTTCTGGACACTGTTGGTATTAGAAGAATGACCATTAAGGTTGTTAAACTATACAAGAAAAATTTCTCTTAGAGAAAAAAAAAAAAAAAGAATTTTGATCAGATCAGGAAACATACTGGAAAATATGTTATATTCACTGCAAGTGTTAAAAATGTTTAATTCTATCATAATGCAACTGAAATGTAAAAAATGAGCAGTTCACAGCACAAAGATTTTGTCCTTTAAAATCTGAACCTTTGACAAGTACAAAGTCTCATGTATGAAAATTACATATTAATCATAGAATCATAGAATGCTTAAGGTTGGAAGGGACCTCTAGAGGTCATCTAGTCCAAGTCCCCTGCACATGCAGGGTCACCTAGAGCATAATTACACATTACTTGCTTGTAAACACTGTAAATACACACACATGTCCTATCTCTAATTTCTAACTATGTGTGCAATTTACGTGAGTTTTCTTTATGCATTCACACCTCTCTTCTGATTCCAATCGTGGGCATCACCAAGGTGAGCAGCATTATATGTATATCCGTCTTGCTGACGAAAATAATCATCGGTACTGAGTATGATGCCATCACAATCCTGGCTGAGCAGCAAACTGTTAAACAAACCAGAATGCAGAAACATTACAACTTTTGTCTTTCAGAAAGGGAAAAGAAACACAGAGTAAAAGAGTACAAGTAAAAAGCACCCCAAATTTTACTGGGCCCTATTTCTGAGCTATTGCAAAATTCAAACTACTAACAAAAGTACACGTATGTATTTCAGGTTAATTCCAATCCAAATTAAAGCAGTATGTTTCCCATCCCAGGGACATTTAATGCATTTACTAATATTTTCCCTATTATTTCTCAAATGTAATTACATCAAGAAACCAATTTGATCACAGGGAATTCAAATGGAGCTAAAATTAGATCTTTAAATTTTTGTTTGGTGCCTTAAAACTCTAAACATGCCCTCTTCCGACCTTTTCTATACTACGTTCACAGCGATATATAAACCTAGCAGTATTTTGTATCAGTTCCCCACTGTCAGGAAAAAATCCAATATTACATCAACCTTCCAAAATAGTCCTACTGAGAAAAGCCGGGATTACTGAAAAGCGCACACACTCCTTCCAGATCCTGTTCTCTTCTGTGTCTCAGACACAGAATTCACAGACACAAAAGACATTCAATGTCTTCTCCCCCAGTCCTGCTCAGAGCTTCACTCACCTCCACTTTCTCATCAGCACTGGCTCTCATTGGATCTCTAAGCCACTGGAATTCACTACCCAGAAAGTGTTCCTTTTCTCCTTTTTTTTTTTTTTTTTCCCCGGGTTACTTTTTGAAACTTTAGCAAGCTGACTCTTTAAGAAAAGAGCCAACAAGATGATATAAGGGAACAGTCTAACAATCAGTGGAGACAAACCTTAAATTCAGCAGCACTGAACTGCTATGTTTGTTAATACATCTAGTAAAGCTGTAGTGTCAAATAGATGAAAAAAATAAAAAGGTTGTTTTCATAGCTTAATTTCTCTTAAGGAACTACACTGAGTTACCCTGCCACTCTACTTAGAATATAGTGATAAGAAAAATAGGTATTTTATTACTGCTCATGCGTATCCTCAAATGAGTATTAAGATAACTACTACTTGATGATAGTATTTATCATGCTTTTAGTAAAAAGTGCAAATGTTTTAATAATGTGTCAATTAGGAAATGTAAACTTTCTCAATCAGTTGTTGCCTATCTTAAAAATAAATTTATAATATTCATTCTCAAAGGAGTTAGCCTGGCTTCCCAAGGAAATGCCAATTCATGGTAACTTTTGGACATATAGAACCATTGCAAACAAATTCTCTCAGAAGGACATCCTCACAAAAATTATGAGTTTTGTGGGGGCAAAACAAATAAACAAACCATCAGAAAGTCCTTGGCAATTGGGGTTTGGAAAAAAAACTCTGTGAGGCTATGGTAATCTCACTGGTTTTATAGATCAGATTTTAAACAATATTGTGCAACCTTGACTGCTTCATTTTCTACAATATATTTAAATATATAAGTATAAAACAGCTAACCAGTGCCAAAGTGCATTCGCAGCCTACTGCAATGCTCCCACTGCTCTGCCCTACAGGAGTTTAGGTAATTATTCCAACTCAGAAATAGCCAATGCACCCAGAGGCCACAAAAACTAAACATTACGAGCATGTGGGATGTACTAATGCTGAGGCAGCAGGAATGGAAGAGAGCTGGCCAAATCTCAAATAACCAAAGGGCACAAAACTGTTAGCTCTAAGTTACCACACTTGCCCATAAATATCTGGAGGAAGAGCTAACTAGGCTGAATTCCCACAGAAAGAGTATATTACTTTTTGCTATCTGTCATCAGTAATAGTTGTGGATCATAAGTGTCAATAGTCTAATGTAACAAGTCACCAAGCTATAGCTATAGCTTTATTTAAAACTCAAAAATAGCCTTCTATTTAAAACTAGAAAAAGAACTCACCATCAACTTTTAACGTGTTAATAAAAACAAAAAAAATGTTGTATTACATATAAATTTATATTACATTAATTCTCCCACAACTTGTTAGTGGCTATTTTTGACTTTAAAGCACAGAACTGTAACAACAAAATAAAGATTTCTGACCACAAAAATAAACTACAAAAGTTGCAACTCCCAAAACTGCGTACATTTTTTTTCCTTCTGTCTCTTTCCCCCTTTTTCAGGGTCTTCTTTGGCAAGGCAGACAGTACCCCAGTGTAGGAGAGCACAGAAGAATTCAGTCATTTTTTTAAAGCAAATAAATGGCACCAGTGTCACAAAATACATCATACACGTGTATGACACGTGTTAAGCTGCTTGATATATTGATTGCATTAAGTATTTTATTAAATATATACATCAGGAGTATCAGGAACATATCAGGACTTGCTCTTAGTATTTATGATAGTCTATGTTTGCCACTTAATAATACCAAAAAAAAATACATCTTCCTTCTATACCCACTTCCCCATGCTGAATGTATATATGCACATACTAAATAATAGAACCAACCTCTGATAAGAGAGATAACAAATAATGACAGGGCCATGATTTTTTATCTTACTATGCAGACATCCCTACAACTCCTAGGAGCCAGCTGACCTAGGATTTTCACAGGGATACATATGAACCAATGAGTCACCAGTAACTATTGCTGCATTAATCTTTATTTTTATTTATATAACAACTGACTTGTTTACTCAGTGCTTTGTGGAGTAACACACCTAAATTCTTCTGCTATATTTTCCAAGCATTAATATTTTTAAGAAAAATAATTACAAAGGTTTGGAAATCCTGCAAACCCACAACATTTTGTATCTTGACACATTTTATCATTATTCCTCAAAATTCAGAATGAACTATAGTTTTTATCAAAATCTATAACTGATGTAACAGAAGTAATACACAAATATATTTTTAAGAATATCTTAAAACTATGCAGTTAAGGACAGAATAACTGCCAAATAGATCATAGGAACACAGTCTTTCCAACAGACACAACACACACAAAATAATGCTAAGTAATGGGATTATAAACTGAAGCTTCAACTGCTACAGCAGTGTTCATCTCCTTCATGACTGTGAACTTATACCATAAAATACGTTTTAAAAGCCTGATTATCTCTTTTGGAAATTAATAGTATTAAAACCTGTAAAATTAAAGCACACAAACATACTTGCCAACTTCATACGCAGACAATGTGTATTGATGCAGACAATTGATGCAATTATAATTAATCTCAGTTATAACAGCAAAAAGTATTATGAAATTCCTTTATCGAAGAAATAATATAATAATATAAATAAAAGAGAATAATATATAAAAAAGAAGAGGGAGACCATTCCATACTTGAGCATAGGCACTTGAGAGTTTCAGAAGATTGAGAGGTTATGCAACTTTATGGATAGCAAACTTTTTTAAACCAGCATAAAACAGGAGCTGTTTTGAGCAAAACAGCTCCTGTCTCCTTATTGAGACAAACGCCCCAAACCTAATGCATGCAATCCCTTCTATCATACCACTACGTAAAAATCACAGTATTTTAATAGGATAGTTTACTAATACCAATACTTCCTAAGTGCTTTCAAATACAGTTAAAAAAAAAAATCTTAAAAATTAGGATTTGAATATGTTTTCCGAAATTCATGTCTTTACTTACCGAGACAGTGTTGATTTCCCTGAACCAGGGAGACCTCTTAAAATCAGGAGCAATTTCTGTGAGCTATGTAGCTTCTCCTCGGGTGCCTGCAGAAAAGGAAAGCAGGGCATTCCATCTGTAGGGTAATTTTTAGAATCTTTCCAACGCTCTTCTCTGGTTTCACAGAAACCATTATTTTGGGGTACATTCTGGTCAACATTTCCATTTCTGGATTCCTGAGTACTATGGACATCAGTATGACCAGCACAGCCAGAACCTTGATCAGGTAATGGACCATGCCAATTGATATCATTATTTCCATGGTAACCATGATAATTTTTATAAGAAAGTTCTTCATTATGGGAAGGGAAAGCATTTGCTTTTCGTGGTGGGGAATTAAGTATTTGAAAGTGTGACTGATAGTTGAATCTAGGAGGCAGAGGAGGAAGAGGTCCCTGAGGTACAATGAAAGACTCTGTTGACTGCCAGGCAGGTCTGAATTCAGGCACTGAGCTGTTCCAAAACTTCAAATCTACTTGTCCACTAAAGCCATTTTCAGTTTTCCAGCCACTTGTTTCCCTCTCAAGCTGCTGCTCGGTACTTGCTTCCTGATCCTTCTGTTCCCCAGGGAAACAGTGTCCCTTCTCATAAAAGGGTTGTGGGCTGCCCAGCAATGTCCTCTGAGAATTCTCATGTGATGTTTGACTGCACTTAAGCAGAGAACATGATTCCAGAGAAGATTTAGTTTCTTCTTCCTGAAAATTAACCTCCAAATTGTCCTTTTCAAGCTGGTGAATTTCTTTATAAAACTGGCACAGCTCATCATCCATTAGAGCAGTACCAGTAGCAGCAGCTTGTGTTCTCTTTGTTTTCCTTTTCACTTTGTTTTCATGCACTTCATTCTCATCTCTCCCACTATTTTCAGTGCAACTCTGAGGTTTATCCTGTTTGTTACTTTCAGTGGGCTTGTAAATTGGTCCAATAAATTCTTTGCTTGTAAAAAACTCTTCATTTGCTTCATTTCTATTTAGCGAGGACAATTTACTGCAATTTTTATTACTTTCATCAACATCAGTAATAGAAGGGCCTTGCTTATCTTCAACTTTAACACTATCTCCTTGTACAAATGGATGATTTGTATTCTGCCCGATCTCAGGATCAGCTGGTTGACTAAGCACTAGGTTTTTCTCAGGAAACACTTCATTCAGTGTTGTCAAGACACCTGTAGGTATTTTCTCTTCTTTCTGCATTTCATGCTCTGCTTGGCTCTCTGAGACATACCACGGTGCCAGATCACCAGATGTTCTTTCAGCATCCACTTTCTGTTGGAAACTTTGGTAATCATCATTACAGAGTTTCTCATAAGCTTCTTCTGTTGACTTCATTTTTTTAGAACGTGGCTCAATTGTGATTTCATCCTGACACTCCAACAGTCTTATTCTACATTCAGCATGAAGCATCTTTTAAGAAGAAAAATTTTAAGATTATTAGCATACACATCTTTAAGAAACGGCGTAAAACCATTATATTCAGGCCTACAACATCCTCAGACTTTCAACTGCCACAAATGGAACATACTAAGATAAAAATAGAATCTGACATCACCTACAGTCAATTTTCATGTAAACTTGCATATGTTGTATATACAATATTGCACCGGGAAAACATACGAGTGCTGTACTTGCCTGCTAATTGTATTTTATGTAAATTATTCTATTTAAATGTGAATTTAGCATGTAAAAAAAAAAAAAAAACTAGCTCAACAGTCTTTATTCTCTACCTATTTAAAGTCCAATGTCTGCACTGGCCATTCATTTGCACTAACCTGCGTCAACCTGTAAGGGTATTAAGTCTCCTTTATAAGAATAAACCTATGCCAAGTTCCAATAAATAAACTAATGCCTATGAAGACTACCAAAAAAAAGTGCCTGTGCTTAAATCATTAGGATTCTTTTCTATAACAGGAACTCCACTCAGCTACTTTATTTAACACCAAACGGGTGCTGGTTTGCATTTATAATTTGGTATATTAAAATAGAATTTAAAATTAAACACATAATCTGTTATTAGGTATCCTTATTGGGGGAATAAGTAAAGACCATTGTCAGGGATCAAAAACTATGTCTACTTTATGAAAATACACACTAAAAGGCAATCCCTGCCCCAAACAGCTTATAATTTAAGACTGAGCCAACAGGCAGTCAAAATATGCAGACAGCCAGAGTGAGAAATAAAAAATAAATTGTAACATAGAGCTGCTGGCTATAAGAGGACAACCAGTCAAATCATAATTCCATTATTATTCATTTAAGTAATGGTTAGAATGAGTTAGATTTTCTTTGCATTATAAGCGTCTAAATAGACCACACGAAGAAGTAAGTCACTGTGTTTAAACAGTCAAGTAATTTATTTAGCAAAAAGAAAATCCAAACAAATGTAGGGCAAAACCAGGAAGAGATTATTCTTCCCAGTGGAGGGTTTATTCTGCAGTTTTCTGTGAACAGGAAAATGTTACGATTTGCTCCTAGGAAGCTGAAAAGTACCACACAATCCTTCTTCTGTACAAGTCTTTTCTTTAATTGAAAATGATTTGTAGACATTGCTTATTATCTCATGTTTTCCTGAAAAAAAGAACAAAGTGGGGGGAGCCAGGGAAAACGGGGAGGGAGGCAGCAAGGGAGATAGGGGTACTATGTTATCTTCTCCTATTAGGATATACATGTTGTTTCGCGTGTACATCCATCTTCCCAGTTCTTCCTTTCTGCAAATGAGAACGTGAATGTGACATTTTACGTATCAAGGACTAACTCACAGCTTCCCAGAAACAATACTCCACCTATACTCAAAACCAGGATTGGATAAAAGATTAGATGCTTTAGCAGCTTCCATCCTTATCTTCCTCCTGAAAAGGGGTTTAAGAGAAGCAATGTTTTCATGTACAGTGAGAGAAAAAAAACAAGAAAAAAAAAAAAGAGTATGTGAACACATTGCATGAAAATTAACAAAGAGAGGATATTGCTCTGATTGCCTCACACACCTATATCATGTCTAGTTCATGTGAAAGAGATTTTCTCTAAATATTCTTTGGGACATAGAGAGGGAGCACATGACAGCACCTCCAGTTCCAGGGAAGACAGAAAGCAGAGTCTCCCTCCCACCTGTCAGATAAAGCCAGTGCAAACTGAGAAGCACAACCTGCAGACAAACCTAGTGTCTCTGGGATGGGATAAACTGCCGTATTACTGTAAAGAATTGCCTGTGAGCATTGACCTGCATAAAATTTGCTTGCTTGGGGCCTGCAATACCAAGCTATCGCCTTAACTAGACTGCCAAGTAACTAAGGCAAGTTGACTCATGGTGTTAGGCTACCTAGACAAAAAAAAAAAAAAAAGCATCCACCAGAAGAAGGGGACCTCAGTGCCTGAGTGCAAGAAGGGCAGCGCAGCTCCCTCCGGGCAGGTAAGCGGCGAAGTGCGGGCCAGGGCGCCGGGGCCCGGGCCGCAGCCGCCCCGC
>JAWLRI010000837.1:1534010-1563752 GCA_034781795.1 Crypturellus tataupa | reverse complement strand
GCCGCGCGCTGCTGCCCGGGCCCGGCCGCGCGCTCCCCCGTCCGCTCGCGGTCCGCGGCGCGGGGAGGCGGGAGCGCCCCGGCTCGCGGGTCCCCCCGGCTCTTGCAGGCTGGACGTGTCTCTCCGTTTCCTTCTTTTTGTCAGACTCTGTTAGGGAGCGCTCGCCAAGGAGCGGGGGGGAGGGGGAAGAGCCCGCCTGTTAGGTGAAAAACTAAGAATTTTACATCTGAATTTCCAGATGGAGAGTGGTTATAGGCTGTGTATTGTTTACGTTGAGAATCTCTGGTCAGGAATCTATCTCTGTAACTTCATCCTACTGCAAATAAATCACTATATGTTCCCCCCCAAACAAATCAACAATTAATGATGGTGAACAGCCCTGGAAAACCGAACCGCAGCAGAGCGGCTCCCGGAGAGCTGCGTTTTATTGCGCGCGCTGCGCTCGGACTTGCGCCCTAGAGCCTAGCGTGGCTGGGTACTTGTGGGGAACTGGGGTTATTCTGTGAACGTTCCCATTTTCTGGTCGAGCGCGACCGCTGAAGGGCTGCTCTTTGTTGTGCCTTCCCTTGGTAAGTGTTTGGTGGCTCTGTTGGACCTCTCCTTCCTGGCCGTGGTAGAGGTGGAATGTGTAAAAATTGAGTGGCTGCAGGTTTAAAAATGAGTATCGAGTCTTGTGATGGAGAAGGGGGGGTAAGATGATATGCAGTCCTTTATTTTTTTTTTTTTTGTTTCCTTCCAAACCAGTGGAAGGAAAACAGTGTCTTTAGCTGATACAAATTCTGCTCAGCACATCTTACATGTAATATAGATATGCTCTAAATATTGTATGTGCTTGTATAAAGTAATTCCTCCAAAAGACCTGAAACAACTGACTTTACCTTATGCCTAGGCTACTTGAAAAGTAAGTGGAGAGTGATGGGCAATCAGATAAAGAGGTTTAACTGAGGTGCGTGTATCATGTTCATCACCTATATCTGAAAGTGTGCACTAGTGGAGAAAGTAGTTCAGCACTCGCGTGACATCTTGTGTTCGTGTTTGAAGTAGGGCTGTACTTTATGGTGAGGGAGATTTTCTTTCTTTCTGACTCTTTTAATTCTTATTATACAACTGTACTTGCCTATATTCTCTTTACTGCTTGTTGGACAGACTGGATAACTCTTTTGGCAAAAACTAAACTCCAGTTTAAGCCACTCAAACTCAAATGGCAAATCATATATAGGTAATGCTTGCATGCTAGATTTTTATGTTTACTCTTAGCAAACTTACTTAAATTTAAATTGGGCAAGTCAGCTGAATTGTTACTAAGATGCTATTAAAAACATAAGAAATGCCACTAGTTGATAGCATTTGAAAACCATATAGTAATAAAACATGGACATGACTTCAGGCATTATCCATTTTGAGTGGAGAGCAAGAGGCTGTGCCACCTTCCATAGATAGAGATGCTTTTCCTAGTGGGATGTGTTACATCCCAACCAGGAAAGTGCTGGGATGTGTTACATCCAACATACCCAGGGTCTCTGGTTATGTTTTTTTTTTCTTTATTCTGCCTTGTTCTTTCTTCATTCACACTATTTGGGCTGATACAGTAGAGTAAAAGCTTGCATGTCTGTGTGTAGGACTTTTAGTAAAAGGTCATCATTAATAGGGTTTTGGAGTGTTTTCTTTGAGGGTAAGTTTGGAAGAGGTAATGCAGCTACTTGTTGCACAGGGAGAGCTTTAAGGAGGGCAGGGTGTAAGAAAACATGAAGATGAATGATAAAAGTTTGCCAAGTAGGAAATGGGGACAAATGGAATGAAACTCATGTGGGGAAAAATAACCAGTTCTAATGTCCTTTCCCCACCCTTCTTTAGTATTATTTAGCCCAAATGCCTACCTTCTATTCTTGTGATAGAAGTTTCTGTATTAGAAAAAAAGGTAGATCTGGTGTCCAGTACTGACAAGTGGTAGGATTGTGTATTGAGCTTCTTTCAGTAAGTTTCCAAAGTAGAGGTGTTTGTGTCCTGAATATAGACTCTTGCTGCTGCAGCCTGAAATGAGCTTTGGAAAGGTGTTGAGAACCTTAAAGGCTTTCAGTCAGTTTGGGAACTAGCTGGTGAGGAAACCCTGAGGAAAAATGTTGCTGCTGCTGCTTAATTAATTAATTATATTAAAAAAAGATGGTGTTAGGCAATGTGATCGTCCATAGTGGGAAAGTACTTGTGTTGGTTGATTTATCCTGATTTGTACTATCTTCTGGACTATATTGGAACAGAATTGACAGACTTTAGAGGAAGCTGTGTGCAACCTTCTGAAGAATTGTAAAATAATTGTTTTGTAAACAGTCTCTTCCTGGCAGGCTGAATGTCTAAAATTTAAAACTGTATGTATGTAGATAATAACATAACAGTTGCTCTTCCATTGTTAAGTTTCTTTTAGCTGAATGTAACTGCTTAGAAAATTTGTTTTCTGCTTAATTTTCATACTTATCAGAATACATTCTTTATGTAGAATATATCAATAGAAATACAATGTATCAATGAAAATAAACCTCATTATTTTAGCAAGTTAGTAGCTTATTTCAAAAACTCTGGAGCATCTTGGATTCTAGCAGAAACTAAAGAAGTGTTTATATGAGTAATTACTATAATACATGTAAAATACTGTAATACTGTAAAATTAACTTTTCCAGCAAGTTAAAAAAAAAGTTGTCATCAGCTGAAATAAAGAGCTGAAGATCACGCAAAACAAGGAGAGCAAAATGCTTACCATCACTGGAATAGAATGCAAAAGAGTAAATTCCAGAGATAGGAACACAGTAATGAAGTATTTAATCTTCAGAACCTACTTCAACTACATATTTTCACACATTTTGGAGAAAGTTTAAAAAATAGCATAGGCAGAGAAATAGGGACAAAGTAATAATCTTTAAAATAGCTGAAGCATTATTTCATTTTTTAAAAAATGAAATATTAAAATTAGTCACATTTTATGGAATTGTTTCAAGTTAAAAGTTAATTTTAAGAAAAGTCATATCTCACTGGGAGCAGATGGATGTGTTCGTTCAAAACGTCTTGGGTCTGTCCCCACTTACACGGTGTTACCTGACCAGGGATTTAGGCCCTTGTGCCTTGGAATTGATTCTAGCAAATTGTAAATCTGTGTGTGTATATGTGTGTGTGTATATATGTGTGTGTGTATAATCTGTCTTAGAAATCCTGGTAGATGTGTTTTCTATCTAAATTAGACACTTTGTTTATACTTTATAAAATATTTTGCTGCTTTTTTAAATAGCTTTAATTGCTATCATTGTGTAGTCACTTAAACTACAGTTCATAACTGTTTTAAGGAAGTTATCATTGTTCAGCTAAAGAGTAATCATTCAATTATTTCAGGAGTGCTGAGTGAAGTTTTACAGCTTTTTCGGGGGTTGAGGATACCTATTAGTTGCCCGCTACTGTTTTCAGAGCAGCCTCTTTTTTTCTCTGAGACATCTCCAGTGTCCCCACATTGAACATCAAGAATCGCCCTTCTGAAAGTTTTTTAAATCATTTTTCCCCTCTCTTCAGAAAAAATGAAAAAAACTTTTAACTGTAATTCTCTACTCTGAGTGCCAAGATATTAATCATGAGGAAGAATTTAAAAAGTATACATGGAAACTTTCCTGATGCAAACTTTAATTCACCTTGAATTTGCTATTCATTTTTATTTGGTAGATGGGCATGTATTTTCAGTGACAGTCTGTAGGAAATCTTGGCCAGGGCATAGGCAAATGGGAAATCTTTGCCAGGGCTTCTGTTGTTAACCAATAACAACTCTTCTCAATTCTTTTTAATGAAAAGTCAGCAGATTATTTTGTGGAAATATTTACTTTTGTTATTTACTTTTGTTATTCTTACGGATTTTTTTTCCTACAAATACTTAAATTATGAAAAAGTTTGTATGTTATGGGGCAAAAAAAATAAGAAAAGGAATGGTGTGTGGTTTACTGCTAAATATTTTACTGATTTTTGTTGTTTGATTGTTCAGTATTCAGTAATAAGCATTGTATGTAGTTTGGTGTGATTTCCTGCACTTAGAAATAAAGTAATGCTACAAAAGATACTGTCTCTTCCTGGTTTTTGGATGTGTATAAGCCAAATGATGCATTCCTAAGATATGTGATGGAGTCTTCCAGAGAGATAGCAAATAGGAGATGTTTCCTTGCCCTGTTGAGATAAAGCATTTTTGCAACTGAGGGTGTAAGAGCTGTGAGATCTGTCTTTTGAATGACTTTCCCAAGTTACAAATGTTGCTTGTAGTTAACTCTCCATCCGGGCTTTCTTACAGTGTTATAAAAGAGTAACTTTAGAGTAACTTTTTATTTCTTAATGAAGTATTTCCTCCATCCTCTTGTGTATTGCATTAAAAAAGGCACTCAGATTGCTAATTCCCTTAAATAGTAAACAGTTTTAATTAATTCTTTTTTTTCTCCCTCCTTTAGTAGTCTTTAATTATGATTTACAGAAAACATTTTCATCTTTATTTAGGAATTAAAGATGCAGATGGAAGATGGTTGTCAAATGCTACAAAAATTGGAAAATGTGAAGTGAATTGATGAGGACTGTGGGAAGGGACATCATATCTTATGGTTTGAGTGTTTGAATGCCACTTTAAAATAATGGAATTCATTCTTTCTGTCAGTTTATTGTGATGCCAGTTAAGTCTGTGTTTAAACCAACTTTTCATGAGTGCTTGTTAGCAGTGTACCCATTTGCTGCATGACAGGCTCTAGCCATGACTTAACAGAGGCTCTGAGAATTGTGCCCTAAAATTCTGATTGTGCTGCCAAAATTGGTGGATGTTTTTTGAAAGTCACTCAGGTTAACTATCTGTGAAGTGAGAATAATGCCTAATTTGTGGAAATGTGAAAGTAGGTTAATCTTATGGCATACAAGCCATACTGTAGTTACACAAGTCCTGCACAGAAGCCTAGTAGGAAGTCAAGTTGTGTTGGAGCAGGGTTTAAATAGCATGTAAGACAGCATGTATGTTATGAGGAGAAAAACTGAGTAGTTACTTTTAAGTGGACCATATTCTTAATGTTGAATGAGACAATCCTGTAGTAGAAGAAAGTGGTAATGGCTCAAGTAAATCAACTCATTTGTGTTTATTGTATTTAGTCAGATAAGAAATACTTATACTGTTGTTTCCTAATTCTGGATATCTGTTTTTGCAACTTTACTGTTGTTTTAACATACATTTGCTATTCCTTCTTTTAAGGAAACTTAGTAAACAAATTCATTGCATGAATATGCTCATGCAAGTCATTAGATTGCAACCTTTAGCTACATGTAGCTGCTACTAATTAGATCAATGGAATGCTATTAGTAACAATAAGTTAATACCCTCTGCTAACCAGCATTGAATGGGATGAGATAGGAGTGCTTTTCAGGGGATTCTTGCAAATATTAATTACATCACTCTTCCAGCAATAATGAATATGATGATTCTAGTTTCTGTTATGTGCCCTGGAAAGGATTGAATTCTTTGAACTATTATTTCTTTTCTTTGTTTTTTCTCTCTTTCTTTCCCTCACTCCTTCCTGATACCTGTGGTTCTCAGTTGAATGCCTTTCTCGCAACCCCTAAGCTTCTCCCTTTGATAAAGCTTGTTGGTTCCTACAGCTGAGTTGGCAGCAGTGAATGTGTCAGTGTCTGAATTGTTTCTATGCTAAACTGGGCTTTCTGGCTTAAAGAGTTTAATGTAGGTAGGTGTCTGTTGAGCTAGGAATCTTGCTGAGGTTTGGACAAGTTCATCTTTCTCTGCTAAAGAAGCAGCAACTGTGAGCAGGCAGGTAGATTAGTGACAGATTCAACTGTCAAGAGGATTTGCTAGAAACTTTTGTTAGTCTCAAAGTTTTACTATGTTGACCTTATAATTTGAAGGGAGGTCAGGGGGACCAGGAGAGAAAAGCTTAGAATGTGCGTGAACAGTTGCTGTGCTGTAAGAAGTAGGTGGAAACTCTTGGAGCTACCGTGTTTTGATTGTATGCTTGTAATCACAGGCGATGCAAGTAGCCCTGCCTATAATAATCATTTAAAGCTTATTGCTTTCTGTTATGATAACTGTTCTTTTTTTTTTTTTTTTTTTTTTTTTTTTTTTTTTTTTGAAGTGCTAAATATTGCTTTCTATTGACTTTACAGCTGCAACCTTCTGGTAGATGTTACTGTCTTGATTATTTTTATTTATTTTTAAATGCTGATGTGCTTGAGGTTTTGGTTCTGTATGGACTTTTGTACTTCTTGGG
Source organism: Crypturellus tataupa (assembly GCA_034781795.1). Taxonomy (NCBI): domain Eukaryota; kingdom Metazoa; phylum Chordata; class Aves; order Tinamiformes; family Tinamidae; genus Crypturellus; species Crypturellus tataupa. The sequence continues at coordinate 1,557,483 of JAWLRI010000837.1, read as the reverse complement.
AGGTGTTGTTGGAAAGTGTTCCTGTGTCAATGAGCAAGATGAGGTGCATGTCCTTAACTGTATGTGAGCACCGGCCTCAGCCTGAATAAAAGCAAACCCAGGCTGCAATCCGCACAAGGAGCTTGAAGATGCAAGAGATGAGTTGCAAGTGTAATCATTACTTATCTTTTATTAGGTTTCCTTTAGCTTAGCTTAAATGCTTCTGGTTAAAAATATTAAATAAAAAGATGAACAGAAATGTCAAGATGAATTTCATAAGGGAAATCTACAGAGTTCAAAAATCCACTGTACAGAAGGTTTGGAATAGCTGTAAGCCAGTAGTGCTTACAGTCCGTACCTAAACCAGGCAAACTCACAACACTACAGGGATAACTAGTAATATAGGTGTGAAAAGAAGTTATGAGCATAAATAGAGATCGTTGATAGGCTGAGACCTATGTTTTGATCGAGAAGTGGAGAGATAGATATTAAGGGTAAGCTAGACTTTGAAGATGTCATTAACATCGAGTGGAAGACTCCTGATGTTTCGAAGTGGTCTCACTTCGGTTTTTTATGTGTAATAGTGGATGACGAGGGTCAGTTACTTTGGTAGTTTCTTCTGATCCAGTGGTCTTAAAAACTTGCCATTAGAAGACTTAGATCGCTCGACTGTGGTAAGTCTTCAGTTCATCTGTATTTTGTGGCACAATCAGTGATACTGTCTGTCTTCAGGGGCACTATTATTGTACATGCCAGCAAACCACCATATCTTGAAAAAATTATGTGAAATTTAACATAAAATGTTGTAGTTTGCTGAAAAAAAAGAAGCTGAACTTGTATGAGCCATCAGTGTAGGTGGCTTCTGTTTCTGAGGCACTCAATTGATCAGAATCGGACATAACATTATATAGTGCAACACCTGATTTTAGCAGTGGAAGACCCAGGCTTTTATTTGAGTCTTACAATTCAAACCTTCCCACCAGCTTTTTTAATTTTCTTGTACTACTTTCTGTTTGTTGGCTTCTCCTATAAATGAGACTAGTAAAGATTTTGTAAAGATTTCCCTTTTATCTTTGTCTTCTACAGCCTGACAGCTTTGCCTATTATTTTTGTTAGGATACCAGAGTTTAGGGCACTCTGGATTTTTTTGCTTTGTAACAATTTTGTGATTGTATCAGTTGTAATGCAGTGGTAGGCATTTATATATTTATATTATATAATTATATATTTATTTTTAATCACTATGTGCAAAGTTAGATGTTGGAGGGGACCTCATTTCTATATACTGTTACTGAATAATTTTTATGTTATCCATTTCCTAAATCATATGAAATACCGTTTTTCTCCTCCACAGCCATATGATAGCATTTTTGAAAATTCTTGTAACACTTTTGTGGTAAAGACCCGCAAGATTATTATTATTATTATTATTTTTTTTTAATCCAAATAAATCAGCTACTAAAATGATACCAAGTGTTCTTTTCTCCCAGACAATATAGAGACTAATTTTGCTTTGTCACTCATGTCTGTCCATAGTCTTCTGCTCTGTTATCTTCCTTTTGCCTTCCTCCCTGCCTCCTGGGGTGTCCATGACACTCCTGTAGGAGTTATGCAAGGGTTGGAGGCGGGGGGAGGGGGAACATAACATGCAAGTGCCAACTTTCTAACAGTAACACAGTGTACCTGAGACTGACTGCTCTGTTTTAGGATTATTTTGTTGCTTTGAAAATACAGTACTAATCTCTTCCCTCTGCTTCCTTCCCAAGTGCTGGAGGAATGAGAAAAAAATCATTCTTTCTTTAGTTTACTTGGGTATTTTGCTTCAATTATTGATCAGAATGTTGTTCCAAAACTTTATTGATTAAAAGCTTCTACTTTTCAATATAGTATTTTCTTGACTGACCGGAATATTCCTATTTATTTTTGGGCTACCCTTCTTTTTATAACTTGGAAAAATCTTTCAGTTTTTCTGGTATTTATAGCACATGCTGCCTTTTTTCAAGCTTATTTCTCTGACCATCTTTTCTTGTCTCCTCTGTAGATACACTCTTCTGAAGTCAGACGCTGCACATTTTTTGCTTTGAATTGGTTATCTCGATCATATGAGTTGACAGCTGTACACAGTACAATGACAATACCTACTTTTCCAAGCAAATTCTTGCCACCAGTGCCTTAAAATCCATGTTAGAAATAAGTATTTCTTTGAAAGTACCTTGTCTGGAACAGTGTTTGCATAGCATGAGTGTGTACTTTCACATGATCATTAGTAAGTGAGCAGACTTTATTTATTTAATGATTTTTTTCTGAATGATAGTGGTAATTCTTTTTTTTTGGTCTTCATACTTAATAATGAATTTTTCTAGTCTTAAGTGTTTTCCTGATTGGTGATTTGATCCATCTGTATATTAACTATACTTTCTAATTCAAAGCACAGATAACAAAGGATTCTCGGTGAAAGGAAAATGCAGATTGTTTTATTATAGACTGATCAAATAGAAATTATCCTAGAGTAATTTTTTTCTTACGTTATTAAGACTTTCCTAAGCTATTGAAGTGTGGTATTTTCTCTTTTACTTACACTGACTAGCTTGGTTTAGTTCCAGTTCTGTGTTTCCTGGTCTTCATGGTGTAACTCTCATTCCTTGAGGGCTTTGATTATCTCTCATATCTCTTGCTAAGTAATTGTACATTCAGTTTAGTGTGAAACCTTTCCTTGCACTCAAAGCAAGTACAAAAACAGCTTAGAAATTTTAGGGTTTTTTTTTTGTACTTTTGGCATGTACTTTGCCCATCTCTGCCATGTTTAAATTATATAGGTTTCCAAACCAAATCACTTTTTTTTTTTTTTCCAGTTTATGCCTTTCAGACAGAGAATTACACACTATTGAATGTTTATGTGTAATAGAGACACATCATAGTATCTAAATGTTGGCAAAACCATGTCCTCTGGAGCTACATACTTCTGTGATAGTGTTTGCCAACTGCCAGTTTCATCCTGTGTGTTTTTGCTGGGGAATAACCTATATCTTTGGTAAAATGTGACATAGAGGATAGTTTTAGTCTTCCTAGCATGTGTGGGTCCTTTGCCTGACAGAGGATGGGAATTGCACTATTTTCCACAGAGGACAGTCTTCCAACTGCACTAGTTGCCCAGGAAGCTCGTGTGGATAGATTGCAGTTCCTCCCCTGACTGTGGTTCGGAAGTACAGAGCAAACGTAACCAATGTTTCCTGTCCTCTTGGAACCTGCCTTGTTAGGTAATGTTGGTGTGATTGTCCCATGTTAAGGAGTGGGAGCAGAATTGTCCTGGGACTGATCCGTATGCTCTTGGTTCGCTAGTGGGATTCAGAATGCTTCTGAACCCACTGACATGGAGTAGTCTGCTAGTTATGCCTCCAGGGGGAAGAAGAAAAAGTATATATAAAAACAAGGTGGCAAGTGTATCCCATGCCAAATGTATTCTGAGCATCAATATGTCAGGTATCACCAGGCCTGTAGGGGTAGGGTGACATATTTTGAAGGCGTTCTTTAAAGAAGCCAAGTGAATTGCAAAAGTAATATATTGACTGAGTTTCTCCCAAAGGGCTTTGGAGGTTGGAGAGAGAAGGGCATAACAATTGCTTAGGATCCTCTGTGTGACCGAAATTGAGAAGTTGTGGAAATCAAAGTTACTTCAAATATTACTTTCAACTATGTTTGAAATAATTATTATTCCTGCCCTGAATCAATTATTTGACATCTTTACTCTAATTCCTTACATCCAAGAGCTTGATATTTGCATGGGTTTGATAGATTGCATGTATGTAACAACAGGAATGAATCTGCAAGGAAAGTACATATTTAAAGATAAGGCCACATATTAAATGAGCTTCTTCATTTACCAGTGGCAGAAAGTGTGTGGTGGTTTGTTGGTTGTTCTAAGCTTTGGGGTCTTGCACAGTTCTCCCAGAATATCCTGTGTAGTAATTAAATTACTATGTTTTATTCTTCAATATGGTCAGTATTTTTTCCAAAAGTATGACCTCATGTGAGCATGGATGCTTCTGTTTAGTAGCAGTTAGTTTGAGTTTCTGTTTGGGCTACTGAGTTGATGTTCTTATCATAGCTGTAACATTAGCGAGAAAGATGGGAGGATGCCAATTTCTTGAGCTGGATCAATATGTACACTTTCAATTTTAGTCTTAGACGATGGCTTGTTGTAGATACTAGACTTTTTTTTTTGTGGTTGAAGTGAATATAAGTAAAAGATTTTTTTTTTTTTTTTTTTCTGGATTTTACTATTAAAATTAGGAGTCTGTCTCTATCATATGGCTTTTCAGAGGCTTTGGACAAGTCTTTCACAGAAGGCAGAATGTATTTATGATAGGCAGACTACTGACCTAAACTCACATTTGTCTTGGAGAAACCAGCTTTTTTAAAGAAAGCTCTGCCAAATTGTGCTACTTAGGCTGAATCTAAGACAAAATCAACTGAATTCATGATTGAGCTGCTAACATCATTCAGACCCCCTAGATGTTACTATCAGTCTTTTAAATATTTTAAGTTTATTAAAACTGAAGTAACTGAAAATATAGACTTTATGTAATGGACATCATCAAGAAATCTTAACAGGAAGTGTTTGTAGCTTTTCTAATTAAGTTAAACTTTGTAGTGTTTGCTAGTGACCTTTAGTGTGTGAGAAAGTTTTGTCATGTGAATGCTAAGGTGAAAAGGTCAATGTTAAAAATGTAATGTTTTTCTCTGACGTAATGAAATCTGCCTCCTAGCCCTCTTGTCCCCTTCCTCTCCCTACACCCTCCCCCCCTCCAAAAAATTTTGTCTTTAAACCAAATTCTCTATTTGACTCAGTTTAAGCAAGAACTATATCTCTGTTTTTTTTGAGTATAGTGATATCTTGCCTATTTACAGCTTTTTTTATGCATTCCTTTTTGGTTTCTTTGTGTTTTAAAAGAGGGGAAAAAACAGGAAAACAAACCTTGTAATATAGGACTGTAGATGTTTAGTGAGTTTATTTTGTGAAAACTGACATGTCCCTGTCAAACCAAATGGAAGGTCAAACCGTTTTGAACTGCTTATTGTACTTTTGAGTTACTACCTTTTTTGCGATTGCCCTATTCATTTGTTATAATGTTTTCATATAGTCTGTATTCAATATTGAAGCATTCTGGGAACGATTAATAGATTCTGCCCCTTACATTTCTTATGCTTTTATATTTAGTCGTCTTATGCTTTTACATAGTATGCTGAATTTTATAACCACCTAAAAAGAAAGAGATAGCCAAATACTAGGGAAAAACCTATATTGCAGATGTTTGCTTTACCAACATATTTTTTTAGCCTCCGGTATTTTTTTTCCATTTTATGAAACAAATACATATGCATGAAATTTTTTTAGCAATATTTTTGTTCAGATATGTTTTTCTTGCCCCTTCCCTCAGCATCTGAATCTTTTGCTATAATCTTCTATTTAGTCCCCTTGACATTTCTTTTTTTCTGCAAATTTACACAGAACTATAACTTGACCTATGATGCCTACAGTTGCACTTGATCTTGGGTGATGATATGAAAATTTAAATCCCACAATCACAGGACAGTTATTACCCCTTAGCTGCTTGGTTGGTTCACTAGCAAATTGTCTAATCCCTTTTCCTAAACTGCCTTTGCTTGGGTGAAAATGCTCTTTCATAAAGAGTAGAGGGATAGCATTTTTATTCTTCTCATTTTTGCTTTTAATTGCATATTTAAATATAGTGGAAATTTGTAAATGCCACTGCTTTTGTATCTTGTGGAAGCTGCAGGTGTCTGCAATGCCACTGGAGAGAGCTGTATGCTGAGATAAGAGTACTGAATACTGCAGGCTTAATCTTTGGGAGCCTTTCTAATGCTGACTTTTGAAAACCCTTGGTATCTGCTGAAAGAGGGACTTGCCTGTGACAGTAATTAGTTGGAAGGGACAGGACTATGTTCTCTGCAAGTTATTTTCAGTTCTTCTCTGTGCATATGCTGACCTTGGTACCAGTGCCTTGATTTGTGCTTTGCTGCTTATTCTTGCATGTGTGTCCTCTTCCTGAATCCTCCCAATTCTCTGTACATCTTGGGACTGTCTTGTCTCTTTTGGTTATTGGCTGTGTGCCTTTTTATTTTCTATAAACTGTTTGCTGAGTATGTTAGTAAACTTAATGCTTTTCCAATATTTTTTTCTAATACATGGTGGAAAAAATATGAAACACTACCTGATTTAAACAGGTCTTGTTAGTTGATAATTGATTCTGAGTCAGACTCCCCTGAGTGAGACTTAGGCAGTGAAGCCAGTACCTTTCCTATCAGTTCCCTGGCTGACAGTGTTACTTTTGCTTGTGCAGTGTGGGTTTTTATCTCAGAGGACCTTTAACTAAGCTGCTAGCAGTTTTTGTGAATTCTCTATTTTTCTTAAAAAAAAAAAAAAAAGCTGCCTTGCAAAAATAAGACGCTAGCGTTTTCTTCATACCGTGATTGATACTGTTGTAGTTTGATTTACTGATGGTTAAATAAACACTAGCACACTTTTAAAGAAGAATGGAAGGTATTCTTGTAGACACTATCTCTGCATCACTGTGTAACATGACAAATTTACATGAGCACACTTGCTTCAACATGCTGAAGTTTTTCTCTTTTGCTCTGTAAAATTTACTTACTATAAAATTGCTATTTTGGTCTAAAACCTGCCAAGTTATGGCTCAGAGTGGCTGGCCAAGTTATAACTCTTAAACAGTAGATTTATTGTGGGAATTGATATAACTAGCTCCATGCAAATTAAAGTCTTCAATACCTAAGTCAGATCTGACCTTGAGTAATGTTGTCAGACAATGAAGCCTAGAAGGAATTTAACAGAACTTAAAAAAAATCTGTGAATGACAAATTTTAAAATTACTTGTTTTTTATAAGTAATCCTGCAGAAGCAACAATGGAAGAGGCAGGCATCTCTTTACAAGTTGTAGATAGTTTATTTGAAATACTTGTAGTAGCTTCTATGCAAATAATAAATGCACCAATTTCTTAATGTGTAGTATGTTACGGGGGAAAAAAAACCGATAGTGAAAAGGTTTTTATTTAATGCCTTCAAAGTGTATTTTATTATTTTGTGTAATAATGCGCCCAAATTATTTATACTTACTCATTTGAGGATGTTACCTACAGAGGGCATGAAAGTGGAAAACAGATGGGAAAAAGAGCCTTGAGATGGAGAGGTGGACTCTGTTCAGGAGCTGGGGGCGGGGGAAAAAAAAACCTACTTTTTTCTCCCCCACAAGTGTTGCTAGAGACAATTCAGGGAAAACATTTTTTGAACTGTTGTTACACCCTTGATGGCAAAACTCAGATAGTGAGAGGCAATTGACTAAGCTTTTTGGATGTGAGGAACGGGCTATTGAGTATTTGCAAATCCTTTCTTCTGGCTACCATTTCGTCTTGTAGGAATGATACGCACTGTGCAAGCATGTATTTGAACCTCTAGGTGTTGTAACTTTTTCCATGCCAGCAAATTTTTAAATTCACTTAAGTTCATAATAACTCTCCCTTTACATTTGTATAGCTATTGTGAGCAGCTCATTATAAAATGCTGTGGAAACATAAATTGAAATATTTGTACAAGTCAAATTTATGGAAACTTTCTTTCATCTTCTACACATAATGTCAAAATATTGTTGTTTAGATGTAGCTAGATATATGTTGTTATGTATGATTCAGTGAAAGTTCTGAAAATTGAAAATGACTGTTTGTAAAAGCTGCTCTGTTTTTCTGTGGTTAGCTTCTATGCCCTTATTAGGATTTTAAAGAAGTGGCAATAGTAGGACAGTAAACAGATTGGCAAGACACTTAAGAAGTGGTTTGCTTCCCCTTCCTTCATCTCTTGGAAAGATAAATATCCAAAGGATTAATACTTAAATGCATGTATGGATCTCTAAAAAAAAGTATTGTGGATACATGGCTGTGTGTATGTTAAGGCATAGTTTGTTTTAATGATTAGCACAGTTAATTAAATTTCCACAGGCCTTGTGAACTGTCATCCAAACAAAATGCAATTTAATGGAATGTGGCTTAAGTCCTTTTAGATCATTGACTTAACATCCTGTAATGATATTTATCGAACTGTTAAGTATATTGCCTGCATATTTAACATGCAAGACCCTAATTCATCTTTTATTTGCACCTGCGTAATCTGTATTTTATACTGTTGAGCAAGCAGAATGTGCATGGTTAGGCTATTCATAAAAGGTTATGTACTGTACAGAAACCAACTGGATATTGAATCTTTTAGAATTTAGTATTATGGCAGTAGATTTATTCAGGCGAAACTGGGCAACTCCTGAGTCCTGCTAACTGTATACAGAATTACTTACCTGTATTTCATTTGAATTTGACCAAATTTTGGCAGTAGCATCTATTACAAATCAATTCTAAAGGCAGAAAATTGTTCTCTATCCAAACTTTGTTAACCATAATTTTGCATTAAATGTGATCTCTCAGTTTAGTTCCTTTGTCATAGGAGATGAATTTATTGGTAACTTAGACTGGTGGATTAAGATGAACTTCCATGCTTTTATTTTCTTGTTAGTGATTCAGATAGTGTCTATTTCGTTTCTTCTTTCTTTTCCCTATTCCTTTTCTTTTACTTGTTTCTTCCATTTACTCCTCCATGAGTCCCAAGTTTTTCCTCTCTTAAAAACAAACAAGCAAAAACTATACAAGCACTCTGTTTTTCCCTTCTGATTGTGTATATGGAATAATATTGGTTTTCTGACAACATTGCATATAACTTTTCTAAAGCTTCAGTTATAAAAATATGTCATCAGGGTTAGTTGTGTTGAATATCAGAGAAATTTGAAAGAGGTGTTTTATCTTTCAAAATGTCGTCTTCCAGGATATTCCAAAAGAAGGCACAGTGTATCTGCGCACTTGCGACAGATCTGCCTATCTGTTTCTCACAGTGGCTGCCTCCCCCTCCCCCCGCACTGCTCTGTTCTAGGAGCTTTTACTGTTTTGTGGTAGTTGGGATTCTGTGATAGGGAATTCTGGACTTGTAAATTTAAGTTGGGTTGAAGGGCAGCACATATCAATGAAAAAAATGCTGACTAAAAAGGAAGACTTGTTTTGATAGTTTATAGTCTTGTACCTCATGGGGAGGACAAAGCTTTTGGGTAGCTCTTCTCCAGATCATAGAGAATGTTCAATTTCCACCCAGAACTTTAGATGCCCCTGCAGGTTATTATTGGAAACTTGGCCGCATGCAAGTGGGACATGCATGTTGTGGTCAAGGTGAGGTGTCCAGCTGACAAGTTCGGTCCCTCAAGCTATTTGTAGTTGCACCAAGAGTGTGTTATATTCTAAGCTGCTTTCCTTTGCAGTTGATCCCTTCTAACATCTCTCTGCAGCCGAAAGAGGGATATCAAGATCCCCAGTTCTCTAGTCTCAAGTCCTTCCTTGGAGTAACTTTTAAGCTTGCTACATGTTTTTCAAGACTAGTTGAACTTGTTTTTCTGAGTTGATGAGTCTGGTCCAGCAAAGCATTAGATGCTGTGGAACATCCTTGAATGGAGAGGATGGGACTCCTTTGGCTGTGGTGAGCTGTTGAAATGACCTAGGTTGTGATATATAGCTCTGTCGCAGCTGGGAACCATAGAGGAGAGTCTGCCTTGAACTACAATAGAAGTGAACTTGGCTGTATTTTTTGTACCTTTTTGAGGAGTGCTGTACTTAATGTCATGAGTTTATCAAGAAATATAAAGGGGATAAAGGTAATATCATGTTTTCTTGGGGGAATTAGAAATACTTGAACATGTTTTGTTCCCCATTCATCTTTATCTATTTTTTTTTTACTTAAATTACAACTAAGTAGTGCTGAGTTCAGCTACTATCTCTGTGCAGATTCAGAGATGATGGTCATAAAGTTGGTGAAGTTTTGTGTAGCTATTAAATTGCATTACATACTATGTCCATCTAGTGGCTTTAGTGCATGTAATGGTTAGGTGGCATTCTTTGTCTTAAACAGAAGATGATTAAATAAGTAGAATGGCCTCGTCCAGGGATGCTGAAGTGAATGATCAGAGAAGGGGGAAAAAAGGAGTTATGAAGAATAGTATTCAAGATGCTTCACAAAAAAAAAAAAAAAAAAAAAAAAAAAAAAAAAAAAAAAAAAACTTTTTATTTCTGATAGTAGTGGTCAAATGTATTCCGATGTTTGAGATGACAATTCACAAAGAAATCTGACTTGGTGACTTCTTACTTTTATTCCTAAATGACCTCCTGCAATTAGGAAAAGTGAATAATGATTATTTAATCTAGAGTTGCTTTTTTCAGAAGTAGTTTCATAAGTGTTTCTTAAAACTGCTGCCTTTTTGGTGAACTCATATCTGATGATCACTTTTATAATTTCTCCCCATTTTCTAAAGTAGATTGTATTGTTTACAAGATTATTTAAATATCAGTGTTAACTTTAATTTTTCAAAAGGCCAGAAATGCTTAGGCAAAATCTGTAACTTTTAAATGATCATGGGGTTGGACTAGATGACCTCTAGAGGTCCCTTCTAACCTTAGGCATTCTATGATTCTATGAAATGTGAGTGGATACCTGAAAATACAACGGGGTATGTTTCCCATTCAGTTTTCTCTGTGTAGAATGACTTTACCTTGAGGGCCAGTAAGTCTCAATTATGGCAACTTACTCCATGTTACAGAACATGTTTCTATCCTATCTTTCTTTGTTGGGTTCTGGTTGACTTTCTATTATAGTTCTGAGAAGATCTGGTATTGAAGTAGCTTCTCCTTGTATAGGAGCTTTGTATAAGTAGAAAAGTCATACCAGCCTCCTGTGCAGTGCAACTTGGCATGGTTCAAGAAGGATTAGGTGGTATGTTGCACCTATGTCAGATTAAAGGGACTGAGAAAGTGGATAGTGAGGTGGCCTTTATAAGTGGAGCTTAGAAAGGAGATAGCATTGCTTGTTTGCAGCCTATGTTTAAAAAAATGCGTTTATAGCATAGAGGAAAGCCTTCCATTTAGTCCTAGCCTTCCTTCCATTTAAAACTAGTGACATGTTTCAAAAAAATAATAAAAGCACTGCACTAAGTTAAAGCTTAGTTAATTTTTTGGGGAAAAAATACCTTTCTGGGAAACTGCTCTAACTGTTGGGAAAACACAGTCACTTGCAGTGTTTGGCCTGAGAAAAACCCAAGGCAGTTTTGGGACTGTTATTACCAAGTGATGGTAATGGTTCATCCGGTAAGATACAAGATTCTTAGTTATCTCTCTGAGTGATTTATCAAATATATTCAGGAATGAGGAATTCTGGCTTTTTCATTCTGTTATATACTTTCAAGAATATTGAAATATTCTTGAATAATAACTGTAATACAGGCCAGTCTATCTGAAGGTGAAGACCAGTTCTTCTACTGACTGAAGACAATAAAAATTCTTTGTTCTCCTCCACCCCCACCCCTTGTGTGATTTTTGTATAATTTTATAATTTCTTAGTTATGTTTGGACCTTTAAAATTCATCTAGTTACTTGACCAAGTAGGACAGGTACGGTAGGCATAAGCTAACAAGACAACACTGACTTGCAATTTTTTTTTCCCGCAGATCTAAAATTGTGAAATCATGGCTCATTCAAAGACGAGAGCCAACGATGGAAAAATCACATATCCTCCAGGAGTCAAAGAAATCTCTGATAAAATATCTAAAGAAGAGATGGTGAGAAGGTTAAAGGTAAGTAAGATAAAAATGACAGTAGAGCTTTGCTGAATGCAGACAGAAATTTCATGTATGCAACATTCACTGATCCTGTTACTGTATTTCATATCTGAAAAGATTTTTTTTTTTTTTTTTTTTTTTTTTTTGCCTTTGGCTTTACAACAGAAGTTCTTTGTTGCACTCCAAGTAGAATTTTGGACTATTGTACTTTTTATTCTGCCACAAATACTCCTTAACTTATTTCATCTCTTTTATAAGATTGGTGCTTTTAGAAATGAAAGTACTGGAAAAAAAAGTCTTAATTTTAGATATAATATGGCTACCTGGGATCATGTTCTTCTAATGCATTCATACTTCTCACAAAATTATTTACCAAACCCACTTTAATTACTTTAACCTCTATCATATTGTCAACTTTTGGTGATTATACTGTATATTTCTGTTTCCAGGACTTCTTGGTCTGTTTTAACCTAACTATAGGACGAATGGACAGAGCAGAGATTTGGTGGTATAATTGTGTGACTACAGATTTTTTTTTTTTTTTTTTTTTTTTAATCTGGCCATCTACTTCCACAAAAAGGCAGGTCTATTAGTAATGTAAAGAGGAAATGCCTGCAACTTGTGCTTCTCTTTTGAAACGAAATAGATATGGGATAGGGGCCCTAAATATCCCAACAACTAGCAAAGCTTCATTTGGAGTTTGTGTTGCCTTAAGAAGTAGTTCTAAGTCAGTTGGGACTTGTGTGTGTGCACGCACGTGTGTGTGTGTGTTATAACACATCAGAGCTGTTCCTGCCCTTTTTGTGCTTTGGGAATTTGATTGTTGGGGGGGGGGGTTGGTTGTGTGTGTTGTGTACCCCCTTCCCTTGTATGACTTATATCTGCTATGCTGAATAGAGGGAGGTATTTGTAGTTTTATGTATGAGAGACTTCTAACAGAAGAAATTATTTCTTCCAGAGATTAGTATTAGCATGTTTTTCAGTTCCTTAACACACACATAGGTTCTTACTGATACTGATTTCTCCTACAGTTTTGTTTAACTTTTGACTTTGAATGTAGAGTCCCTCGTGTCCTCTTCCATCTTCTTGCAAGAGAAGTGAGCTTTGCAGGATGTCCTGCAGTTCTTGTTCAGCTGGCTGTGCTGGCTGTTTATTGAAGAGAATGTGGTTGTGCAGGCCGGGAGCTCCTTTATCCCCTGCTTCCGCAGGTGCTGCTTTTATGGAGAATCTGAGCTTTTGGAGACCATGCAAGTGCATTGCAGCACTGTATAAACACAGCTGCAGAGAATAAGTAGTTTAAGAACAGGTGAACTTATTAACATCATTTTCTTGACTGCCAAAATCACATGAGTATTAAGGAAGTAGCACTTTTGCAGATTTTTTGAAATTCACTTGGGCAAATAGTTATTTATGAAAGACCATCGCTTATAAATATGTAAATTACTTGGGATTTTGAGAATAGAATGAAAGATACGCAGTGAATTTATACCATGGCATACTTTACTTTATAAACAATGTGGATTTCTGGTCCATGCCGTCTCAAAAGTTCAAGATGAATAAGAAAGGAGTGAGTGCTCAGAGTTATGGACTAGCGTTGAAAAGGGAATGTGAAAAGAGTTTGGAAATGATGGATACCATAGGGAGGGCATATTTTTTCCCATTTATCCTTATATGTAGACTAATAAAGTACTTTTCAATAAGCTGTACCATTATAGCAAAGCTTATTGCTGTTAAGATAATGCCTGCATTCTGAGCAGGATGGGTTAGGAATTTTTGGGCAAATCTAGAAGAAGTTCCATGAGTTTTCATCATGTGGTCTATGTGCATTTCCTTTCTGAGGAATCCCCTAGCCTGTTGATTTGCAAGAGGCTAGAAAAGTATGATAGGTGAATTAATTTTTTTACTATGTTCTTTTTTTCTATGTCAGACAGCTTTGAAGATAAGACGAATAATTAGTTGCTCTGATGAGCATGAAAGTTCATGTTGTTTGGAAAGAAAAAAAAAAATAACCTTCACTTCCAGCTAACACTAAACCATACTTCTTAAAAGAATTCTTATGGCACCTGAATATTTGTTACCATTTGTTATGAATTATACACATTTTAATTTATTTATTGGTGAACACAGTTATTCCTTAGCAATACTGTGGGCAATCTCCTCGTTGGCTGGGGAGGACTTTTTCTCTTAATTAATGCAAGTTATATCTGTGTGTAAGTTAGTTTTTGCCCTTTACTAACAGTCAAAACATAATACCATGTTTTGAAAGTCTTGTAACAGCTGCGATCTGAAGTATGCAGGAGACTTTTAAAATAAGGCATATCCCTATTTTACCAGATTTTGATTTTAATTTTTCAGGATTATGTAGTTTGATCATTATTGTCTTTTTTCTTTTTTTTTTTTTTTTCATAAAACTTGAATGAGTTGGCCTCCTTTAAATAACTATGTTCTTGTTTGAATCACAGAGATGCAATTATCTGTGTCAACACCTTCTCCTCCGAACAGTTTTAAATACAAGAATTCTCACTATTTAGAAGTAACTAATTATGTTTTTTTTCCTGTTGTGTCTTTTTGGTCTATTTAGGATATAAAATATTTCATGTCGTCTGAATTTTTTTCACCCTTGTAACTTAGTCCACTGCATCCTTATACTAATTAGTATTTTAATCCTGTCAGATAGCAGTTATCCTGCTGGCCAGTACTGGAGTTTTATTCATGTATTGCTTTTGTTCAAATTCCTTGTGATCTGCTTCTGTTCATGGTCTGTGCAGGTGAGAAGCTGTAGTGAAAAAAATATTTATTTTTCATAGGGTGGATTTAGCTTTGAACTTTTATTCAAACAAGTACTAGTGATTTGTTAATAGTATTTAGACGCATTGCTAGAGCGTAGGATGCTTCTGATAGATGTTATACAACTGCAGAAAAAGCTTTCAGTTATGACCCTTCAGAATATTTAATTTGTATACTGAGATCTTCCTTTCTTTATAGATGGTTGTGAAAACTTTCATGGATATGGACCAAGACTCTGAAGAAGAAAAGGAGCTGTATCTAAATCTTGCCTTACATCTTGCTTCAGATTTTTTCCTCAAACATCCTGATAAGGATGTACGTTTGCTGGTAGCTTGTTGTCTAGCTGATATTTTCAGAATTTATGCCCCTGAAGCTCCGTACACTTCACCAGATAAACTAAAGGTAAACTGAATTAACCTGTTTTTCCACAACTTATTATTTTGTCTTTTTTTAATGAATGAATTATGTAATTGATAATATATATATTGTAATTGATAATATATATATTTTTTTCTCTTGATATTTCTGTTCAGCCTGAATTTCTTCCTGACTTTCACTTGACTGGTATGCAAGTATTCTTTTAGGTCAAATGTTTATCAGATAAAGTGATAAATAGTACATGTTTCAGTAGCATGCAGAGTTTTGGATTTACATTGAAAATAGATATTTTATTCCACTATCCTTGGGATTAACGGGTAATGGCCTAGCTTATTAGCCCAATATTAGCAATGCTGACAAGCTCTTACAAAAATCTCTTGCAAGGTAGCTAATTCCTTAGCAAAATCTTATTGTTTCCAGTTAAACTACCAAAAGATCACTAGTGTATTTTTATAGACAAGCAGTACTGAAGGCAAGAGACATGATTTTTATGTAGAAAATAATTTATTTCTTATGTGAATTGGAGAATTTCACAGTTATGGAATCTCTGATCCCACTAGATGGAAATGCCAAATTTGAGAAGGCAGTTCCACATTTGCTCCGTTTGTTAGAATTTTTTTTTTTTTTTTTTTTTTTTTTTAGTAGAAAACTAACTTTTTTCCAGCTCTTGACCAACTTCTGAATCTAGACTAGCAGACTCACTTCTGTTGGAAATTTTGCAGAGGAAAATGCACTGGAATACTTGCTCTTCTTACTGTCCTGTCTCCCTCTTCTGAGGGAGAAAAAGATGGTTGTGGTGAAAGGTGCATCTGTCATGGTGGAAGAATTCAATTTTTCATCCAGGGGTAGCACCAGAACTGCTTTAAAAGTAAGATGAGCAAAACAGGTTCAGTTGTAGTACACACCTTGTTTAGCTGATATACTGGGAGAGATATTTTTATGGATCTGTTAGCTTTTTTTCCTTAATTGTTGATCGTCACATCTCTAATTGCATGTTTGATTATAGCATTTATAACTCAAGGCAAATGTTCGCTTTTCCTACCGTGTTTTTTTCCTCCTCTATCTGAATTGGCATCACACTTTTCTTGCCAAATCTGGATTGGGATTTGCTAACAATTTTTTAATTTTATTATATGTCATCCTGGAAGGTTCACATTACTGATCTTGCACTTTTGCTTACCCTGTAAGTATATTACAGCTACCTGGGTAGAGCTGTAAACAGACTGGGAAGTTCTGTCAGAATTGGTTCTGTAATCTGTACAGATTTCAGAATTCAGTTTCTTTGCAGATTTCTAAATGTGTTTTACGAAGATTAAAGAGTGGACAATAGAGACTTTGCCCAGCAGTACTTAGACTATTGCAAACCAGTTTCCGCTGAACATAGCTTTTGTGGTTGCAGGACAAGCTCTGATAAAAATGTTGAAGAGTTCCTCCAGTTTATGAGAAGAGGTAAGAGGAAGAATTTTTCCTCTTGGCTCATATTTTGGCATCATTCTTATCCAATATTTAATATTTGTATCCTGACTGCAGCCTTAAGAGTCTCCTCTTGTATGTTTACATATCCAGGTTGGAGAAGGAAAGTGCTGAAGAGGATAGTTTTGAGAGGTGAAGGCATCAGTTTGGAGGTTTTTGCTGTTGCTTCTGAGATTATTCAGGTTGTCTTGGATGATCACTTTGCATGGTGCATAACTTGTAAAGAGAGCAGGGATCACAAGTTGAATTGCTCTGCTCTTATGTGTATCCTCAGTATGAATCTTGAGTTCCTCACAACCTTAAAAAAGTGTTGTCAGCAGAGGTGGAAAATGGCACAAAAAGGCCCAAAGTAGAACTGGACCAAGACTGAGCCTCTGGGGTGTGGAAGCTTAGTGTCAGTCCTCAGTCTGAAGAAAGCTTAACATGTAACCCTTTCATGAGGGAAGGGTCACAGAAGCATTTTCTCTTAGATGTAGAGGCCACCCAACTCGTCTGAAAAGGAGATCCTACCGGCTGCGCATGGTAGCAGAATTTAGGGAATATGAGTGTGTTGTGTGGTGAAGGCATCCTGAGGCTTTCATGTGGTTAATTGAGAGTCCTTTTGTGGGTTGATGTCTTATACTAATGCTCTCCCTAAAGTGAAGCATAAGCACCTGTGTTTTTAGGGTTTGGACTTCAATGCATACTTGCTTTATGGCGTCTCTTGTGAACCATGGTGTCTTTATTTATAAAAATGTTGTGATTTCTTAGGTGCAGCCCATGTTAATCCTGTGTTTTTTGCATGTAAATGCATGTTCAAATGATGTATTTGAAGCAAGTAATAGTGTACAATGAGTATTCAAAATTAGCAAGTGTTTTTGATGTTCTAATTCCTGTGGAATAGGAATAAATTACCATGTTATCAGATAATACCGTTATTCTTTGTGAAGCACTCAAGCGATGTATTGTACATGCATGGTATACATTAATGTCCTTGATGGATATGATACAGTAATGTATGTCTTAAAAGGAAAAATATTTTTGGTCTCAATACAGGCTTTGAATTGTGTAGGGAACAGCAGGATTAAAAATACTCTGAGGTGCAATCTGTATTTCTCCTAAACTTCACAGTGCTTCTTGGCTTACCAGCTGCTGGGGTGCTGGAACTCGTGTTGGGGAGCCTTCTTGTGATTCAGGCTCTACGTTAAAGGGAGGGTGGAAGAGCTGCTTTGGGCTGGTTTTGTCTGGGCCTGTGCTGTGGATGCTCTGCAGGAGCTGGAGCCCATTTTGTGTGTCCTTTGGGCTGTGTCTTCTGGTTTGTTCTAAGCATAAGAGCTACCTTCACATGCTCTGTGGCTGATCTGCAGCGTAAACCCAACAGCAGTAAATAGGGATGAGGAGATTTCCTTCAAAAGCCCACTTTGGATCCAAAGTCTAACACAAGCTTAGCTGCATCTTTGAACAATGTCCTTGCTGTGGTTTTTCTACCAAGAGGTGATACTATCATACCCAACTTTGATGTGGTAGTAAACACTAGGCTCATTAGGGTGGGATTCATTGTAGCTGTGAAAAGAGGGACCATGTTCCCTTCCTTTGTCCAGCTGCCCATTCTCAGGGTGGGGTGAGGAGGAAGACAGTGATGCCAATGGACTTTGGTAAATGTTAGTTATACAAAACTTTTCTAAACAAGAGCTCTCTAAGCCCATTTAAATTTATATGAAAGCTTGTATTATGTGAAATCTGCTTTATATTGCAATTTCTTTTCTTCCTATGGATCCCCTTTTCAAGGTTGGTTGTAAGGTTTAAAGCTTTCATATACTTGCTATGGCAACTTTATGCCTTTGGAAATTATTAAAAGTTAAAGTTTTCCTTGCTGCTAACTGAAACTTCAATCCATCCTTTGAATGCTTATAAAAATAAAATTGAAAAGTAAAAGATGAAGGTAGGAATTTGTTTTATACCTAGATAATTAGATAAAATACTGTGGAAGCTGTTGAGGTTGTGAAGACTGTTCTTGAATGATGGTGAAATGTGCCTCTGAATCTTGTTTTTATATAGTAGTTATGAATTTGCAACTACTGGTTATCTTAATGTGGAAATGATTCTATAAAATCAACTTCTGATATGTTTCTGTTTTGTTCATAATTGGCTTTTTGTTGCTTACTACCTTATTGAATATATTATTGCGTGAGACATCTCTCGTACTTTCTTTACCAGTTTTCAATATGAGAACTTTCAGTATGATTCAGTTTGATTTATTGGTTTTGCCCTTTTTTTTTTCTCTCCAAGAGATGTGGTCTGTATTACTAGAAAAAAATTGTTTAGAGTGATCATTAAGAAATGCACAAACACTACCATACAAGTCTGTAACAGAACTCAGGAAAGCTGCACTTGACTGCTATTTTTTATCTCTTCTTGCCTCCTTTCCGAAACAGTTATAAAATGAAAATGCAAAATTCATTGTTCTCTTGAATAATAATGTGGTTTATGTAGCATATCAGGTGGGTGCTACTGTATTGTCAAGTGAAGTGCTTTCCTGTGGAACTGCTTCCTAAAACTTTTTAAAAAGTTGACACATTCTAACATTACTTCTTGATGTTCTTCCTCATGTGGTATAAATCTTGTTTTAGACAGTGAAGTGGTATTTCTGACATGACTGTTTCTTGTGTTGAGTAATATTAGCAATTAGATAGCAGCTGATAGCAGTAATAAAAGATGATTATTACATTTGTAGGAGTTTCTTTGTGATTGAATCTATATCATTTTTTTAATTTTCAGGATATATTTATGTTCATAACAAGGCAACTTAAAGGTTTAGAAGATACGAAAAGCCCCCAGTTTAATCGCTATTTTTATTTACTTGAGGTGAGCTTTATAACTTCCTGTTTCCTAATTAGTTTAAAAACTACATACATTTTAAACTTACTATGTATTAACTACTTCTCTTCTCCTTTTTGTCCCAAACAGAATATTGCTTGGGTGAAGTCTTACAACATATGCTTTGAATTAGAAGACAGTAATGAAATTTTTACACAGTTGTACAGAACACTGTTTTCAGTAATAAAGTAAGTATTATTGTCCTAATTATAATATATTGTTGTATATTTGAGGTGAGATTTGTTTGAACATGCGAGTTCAAACCTATTGTGCAACTGCAGCATTAGCAAGAAGAGCTTAGTTCAAATGTCCCAGTAATGGACAGATTAAATAAAGGTAGCAGTCTACATATGGCAGATGTTATTTCTGCCTGTTTTAAATACGGTGACAAGATTAACTGGAAAATACCTTGTTTTACAAGAAGTTGCCACTCACTTGGCCTATTGCTCCACTCACTTGGCATTTCAAGAATGAAGCAAAATAAATGCAATAAGAGACAATCAGAGTAGGGTGGCGCAATATGTAGTGCATGAGGCCTCATGCTTTTATAACAAGAATCTTCTAAATCCCAGAGTTGTTGAGATTGGAAGGGACCTCGGAGATTGGTTAGTCCAACTGCCTGCTGAAAGCAGGATCAGCTAGAGCAGGACCTATGACTGTATACAATTTCCCAGGAACTGTGTCAAGATCTGAGTTTTTCCAAGGATCTTCATAACCTCTCTGGGAAGCCCCTTCCAGTGTTTGATCACCTTTCTAGTGAAGAATTTTTCTTATGTTGAAATGAAATTGCCTATGGTTGAGCTTGTGCCTGTTGCCACTCATTTTTTCACTGGCTCCTTTTACTGGCTTGTCTCCCATCAGGTGTTTACACACAGTGATGAGATCTCCTCTTTAGCTTGCCTCATCCTGAGCCTTCCGTTCTCCAGGTTGAACAGGTTCAGCTCTCAGCGGGTGCTCAGGAGAGGGGAGATGTGTTCCAAAAGGCCATATTATGCTCCAAACTTATTCTCCTAGGGGCAGATACAGTCATCTTTCTCTTTCAGTGTAATAGCAAGTAGAGAGGAAATGAAAATTAAGTTGTTTGGAAAGCGGGATATACAGTCCAGAAACCTGAGTAGTTTGACTTCTAAAAGCATCTGACATTTGGTTATTATGCTGCAATGTTGTTTGACATTACCTTACTGAATACTCTGAGTGGAAATTGTACTTCATATGAATAATATACTAAATTCTTGTTTTTAATTTCAGCAATGGTCATAATCAGAAAGTGCACATGCACATGGTTGATCTTATGAGCTCT
Organism: Crypturellus tataupa; assembly: GCA_034781795.1. NCBI lineage: Eukaryota > Metazoa > Chordata > Aves > Tinamiformes > Tinamidae > Crypturellus > Crypturellus tataupa. Next base: position 1,536,984 of record JAWLRI010000837.1, on the reverse strand, counting down.
ATTATATGCGAGGGAGATACTGTGTCACAAGAACTTTTGGATACAGTGTTAGTTAATCTAGTGCCAGCACATAAGGTAAGACTTAATAGTAATTTAACTCTCTTGTATTTGATAAACCTTGGTCATGATTACATGTATTCAATTATGGAGATTTCACTGAGAGAATAGCTGTCACAAGTAAGTTCCTATTTTTTATTTAAACAACAATTTCAATAGCAAAGAAATTTAATAACATTTTTATTGTCGTGATTCACATGTCTCAAACTAAATTTTGTAGGTTACTGAGCACTTATACTGTGCAGTCGTATGAGTTTGCACATGCGTTTTGGATATGTGGTTTGGGCTATTAGAAGTTCACATAAATGATATATCCTTTGGAAACTATCATTCTGAGTGTGGGGAGAGTTGTTATAATTGGTGATTTGCAGATAGCTCTCTCTTTTTATTATCTCAGATATGTTGACCATCTGAAATAGTTTCAGATGTGACAATGACTGTGTCATTGGAAGCACACTGGTGTGTTTTTGATGTAGCTGTAGAAGTAACTGTGTCCCCAAAGCATGGTGCAAGAGGAGCTAGAATGATGGCAGTCTTGCCTTAGTAAGTAGCATGAAGAGGGAAAATGTCATTCTAGTGACCTGAGAAAGAACTTCAAACTGTGGGTGTCATGAAATTTTAGTTAAAAGAAAGGAAGTCTGACTTCTCTGTTCAGGAAAATGTTTGGATCCTGCTACAATCTCTTGGGCTACAGGTTAGAACTGGTGAATATGCACTTAACTGGATGCTGGATAGTTCTTGCTGTCCTCTGATGGCAGTCTTCCTGAATACTGTGTGTGTGTGTGTGTGTTCCTCCTCCGCCCCCCTTCTTAAAAGTTAAAGTTCTCTTTAAAGTTTCTCTTAAGAGCTGAAAGTGTGTGTGTGTTTTTCTCTCTCTCCTTGAAAAAATTGAAAAGGCTTTTCATAAGGTGCCCTTGGAAATGGCCCAACATAATGCACCTTGCCAAAAGTCATTGAATTTTGTCAAAGGAAAAATAACTTAAGCTGTTTATTTACTATGTAGGACTAATTGTTTAATACTGGTCAGGGGCTTTCTTGATCCTGCTACTCCTATGCTTTGACCAGACAGAAATTTACCTATCTAAAACTCATAATTACAAAGTAAAGCCAGAGTACAACAAACATAATACCAAGTAACCCATTTCACACAATTCTGTTTTTTTTCTCAGTTGTTTAGTGACTGTTGTATTTCACCGTGTCCTGTGTTCTAATTGATTAGATTTTTTTTTTTTTTTTAGATGATTCAGGCTTAAACTGCTTTTAAATTGGGGAATGTTTATCCTATCACAATAGTTATAGCATTGAAAGAGTTTGGTTTTACAGCAGATTTAAAGCCACTGATTAGGAACGTGGTTAATGGGTTAAGGTCTTTTGCCTGTTGCATTTTTTTTGTGATCAAAATCTTGGCTCAATGGACAGAATACTAGTCTGTAGTCTGTAACTGAAGTTAACTACCTGAAATAGATTCATAATCTTGGTTCATGTTTTGAACACTTTTACCTTTCCTTTCTATGTTTTGCTTTTTACCTTTTGCACCCAATGGAAAAAAACTTCTTTTTTTTTATTCTTCCTGTTTCATCTCAATGTCTTCAAATTACTCTGTAGATTAATGTGTGTTAATTGAAGCTTTGGGAGCTTACATGATAGCTGCAGAAAGTGTTTAGATAGATAATGTCCTATTGGAAAAGCAGGATAGTGAAGTCAGAATGGGAATTTCTCAACTCTTGCTCCTTTGAACACAAAGTTGCAAGATACGTAATAATAAGGTCTGCATTGCCAAAAACTGTGTGTTAGGTGGCTTGCCTACAAAAAAATGATTTTCTAGAAATCAGATTCACCACCAAAAATGCCATAGGGGAAGGTTTTCATGAAATGGAAAGTAGAAAATTTGTGTCTAGGTGGAAATTCTGGATGCAGGCATATTTCTTTTATGGAGTGGAAGAAGCACAGATTTTATATTCAGATTTGAAAATTATCAGATTGAAAGATTGTTGTCTTTAAGATAGCCAAGTACATGGTGAGTGACACAGGTAAATAATGTATTTTCAGTACAACCAGAAGTAATAGTACAGTTGTGGAGTGTGCTTGTGAGCTGAATGACTGTATTATAGATAAGTGACACAGGTGATATAACTTCTGGTAAATAAACAATAGTATTGAGTAACACTGCTGAGGCTGAAGGCTTGAGGAACTTGCCTCATATGTATATATACATTATCAAAAGAGCAGTCTGTAAATATGTATTAGGAACAGAAGGTTCAGGCAGCTCTTTAGTTTTGAATCCTTGATGCCAAGATTGAGTAGTTTTACTTTAACATCAATATTATAAAAGAGAAATCAATATTCCAGTGATGTGAATATTTCTAAGAATAATGAACAATTTATCAAGGTTTAGGGTGAATTCTTTACTGTTCATACCTTTTAAAAATTAGGGTAAATAAATCATTCTCTCATGATAGCAATACCAGATATAGTCCTTACTTGTGTGTAATGGATCTGTGATGCTAACTGGTATAAAACTGAATGAAAGTGACTGATGCTAATGTCACAAATCAAATAAATTAGAATGTGCACTGGCTTGCTTGCCTACTAAAGCAGACATCCAATAATTCAATAAAATGTCAAACCTTTTTTCCTCACCATGTGCCCAACTTAATTTCTCTGGTCTTTAATAATTTTCTTCATCTTGTGGTTTGGTTCTTTTTTTCCTTTCCATGATCTCTGATGAGATTCTTTGAATAGGAGTATATAAAGCTGTCTTGAGCAGGTTGAGGGAGGTCATCCTGCCCCTCTTGTCAGCCCTGGTGAGGCCACATCTGGAGTACTGTGTCCAGTTCTGCGCCCCACAGTACGAGAGGGATGTGGAGCTGCTGGAGAGAGTCCAGCGCAGGGCCACGAGGATGATCAGGAGCCTGGA
>JAWLRI010000837.1:1496524-1533910 GCA_034781795.1 Crypturellus tataupa | reverse complement strand
TTCTTAATGTGATGGTTTGCATGTTCTTTTCTTATCGCCCCCCCCCCCCACAAAAAAAAAAAAAAAAAAAAAATGCCTGTTTTCATAATCACAAATCTAAATGAGGAAAGTAGTGGTCTTGAGACAAATATTCATTGGTCATTTAGAACTGTGGCAAACCCTTTTAATTTTAGGGGATAAAATTGAAATGAACTATTAACACTTTAGAGTATAGCTTAATATTATGGTATGTGCTTTTTGACTCTGTCCTAATTTCTCCACTTAATCATGATGACTGAACTGTTAATTTTTCTCCTGTAAGCGTTGTCTCTGAAGTGTAAGGTTGTGAGAGCTATTTTGGAGATTATGAACAATAGGAGTAGCAGCAATGTACAGAAGCTTCCACAAGCAAATTCTGATTTAGATACTGGGGGAAAAATGCAGGAAGCGTAAACAAATACTGGAACAGGTTGTCCAGAGAGGTAGTGAAATGCCAGGCAAGGCCTGGAGCCACCAGATAATACTGAAGTGTCTTGCAACGCTGCTTAAAAAGCCAAGCTCAGGCCTTCATTTTCTTCCTATTTAAGTACTTCGCAGAAAAAAAGAGCTTTTCCTAACCATGATGAGCCTCCTTCCTGAGTTTTTTGTTTGTCAGCTTTTTGTTAATGTAATAGCTAAGCAGAAAAATTATAATTCTGTCCCTTATAAAGGAAGTTCTCTACAACATGGTTATGGGAATGGTGGCCAAGTGCTGATCTTTAATATTATACACTTTTGAATGAAAGATCATAAATAGTGATTGTGCTCTCGTTTAAAGTTTGGTCTGAAGGAATATCATTTGATAATTGTGGCCTTAAGTGATGCCACTTACACTTAGGAAGCCTTGCAGACTTGGTGAGTTCTCTCATCGAGGTGGCACTTTCAGAAAGTTGTTTGGCAGAAGAACCGCTTCCGTTCCAGCCTGGAAGCTGCTGAGTCTGTGTGCTTTTCACTCAGTGGCTGCAAGCTTAAATTTTCAGGTTCTCATTTTCAGCCTATGTAGGAATGAGGATTTTGGAGTTGTTTGTCAACACTTACTTTTACACAGCAAAGGATTTCAACCTTGTTTTTTTTTTCGTCTCCCTTGAAACACTTTTATGAAGACGATTAATCCTTGCTTTACAGTTAAGGATTCCCACTGCCACTTCTGTTTGAATTTCCCTAATATTCTGAGCTTCAGTGTAATTCCACAAATGTTCCTTGTCTATAGAATACTGTAGATTAGAGCTAACGGGGAAAAGATGTTTGAAACCATTTTGTCTACCTGCAGCAGTGGGTGATGTGTTGCAGAATGTTACTTATTTGTAAGTTCTTCTTGTAAGAATTTAGGAATCTTTCTATTATTGTTAAGAAAATTGTTTGCTGTGTAGTTTTACTTGGATGTGATTTCAGCCTACACCTACTGTTTCCTTTACACATTGAAAAGAGCAGGTTTGTTTCATTGACTATGTCTGTGAGGATTGAACAATATCTTTAAAATCAGGGGCCCTGAAATCCAAACTTCACTGATTTCTGGAAATGCAATTATGTTTTTATGTTTTACTGTTATCATAGTCCCTGATTCTTATAATTATACTGCTAACTTCTGTCTTCTCTGTTCAGCTTAACAGTAGTAATAGTCTTAATGTTGATTTATTCCATTCTTTACAATAAGGTGGGAGTTACTGCTGAGATGCTCTTTAGAATCGTTACCTAAACAAGAAGCTAAAGTGAATTTAATGCTTGTGGGTTTTTTCTTTTTTTAATTTAAAAGCAAAGAGCCTTTGCATGGAAAACACTGTTACAGGAGAGAAAAAAAGAAACTTTTACCTTATTCATAAAATACATAGTAAATTAGGAAGTAATAAGAATATTTTGTATATAAATGTGAGGAAAAGAGTGCTACTGTATTGGTGATTCATCTTTTACTTTTTGTAACTATATAGCATTAGCTTTGCAGTATTGGTTTTCACAGCTAATTTTTTCGCATACTAGCTAAGTGATAGGGGCAATTTGCTGATAATGCAGCTTTAGGGAATATTAATGCACTCTCTGTTCAAGTGGAAATACAGAATGTTTTTTACTTAATGCATTTTTTTTTATTTTGACTTGCAGACAGATGCCAGCAGTAAGGCTATATTCTCCAAAGTGATGGTTATAACAAGTAAGTCAGCTGAAGTATATTAAAATTCTCTAAAATTTCTTTTAAACTATGTGCTTTGCTCTTAAAAACATCTGAAAGAACATTATGCTCTTTTTAATAACAAATCTTGATAATTGTAATACAACTATATTCTTTGAAGAATTGTCAGGACAACTGTAAGAATTAATTTCTTATTGTAAAACATCTCCAGTTATGAAGCATATGATATTTCAGCTGCATTTTTAGCTGTAGTTGATGAATTCAAAATGTAGATATCTCAAGTCAGTTTTTGTGTTAGTATGTATTATAGAATATATGTTAGCTGATGTTAACTACCATGAAATAGCTCATTAAGTTACCTATTTTTGAGCTGTGCGTATTGTAAATGTTGCTGGAGTATATGAAGGAATTTGTGTTTCAGAAGCAGGAATGAACTTTTCAAGCAAAAGAACTTCCATGTTGCCAAATCCAACAAACCAAAGCTTTAGGACTAGTGAGAGGAAGAAAAACTTTTTTTTATGCATGGTGTTATTTTGTCCAAAGAAGATACCATTTAAGGATATACATATTTTTGAAGAATCACAAGAAAAGTTGAATCCTGCTGCTCCCATTTTTTTTTTCCTTGTAGTATAGAATCAGATCAGTTTTGTAATTACTCTGATCCCTTTGGTTCTAGGTTGCGTCTTCAAAACAAAAATCCATCAAAACAAATTCTTAGTAGAAGTTGTTTTCAACAAACTGGTCTGCAGTCTTAAGACTATTGTCTGTGCCAACTTTGCTTAACATTTACTGTACCAAAAGATGAGGCATCTTAAGAGTTATGTAATACTCTTGTCAATAGATTATCTTATAAAAGTACAATTAAAATAAAAATCATGTACCATTTAAGGCTTGCACTTAATTTTTTTCTGGCTTGTATGAACAGTTCAGGTTTAGCAAAAATACCTTTTTTTGTTTTGATACTTGCTATGTCAGGTACTTCAATACTTGCCTTATCAAGCACTCCAATATGTATGTGTCTGTGTGTGTATTTTTGTTTTTCTTTTTGTGGAATATTGGTTTTGGCTTGTTGCTTGTAAAGACTGAGGTCGATGTCAGCTGTTAATGTTGTTAGAAGGACCAAAAAGCTGTGGTGAATATGAGAGAAGCAAAAATGAGGGAAGGGGAGCACCAATGTAATAGCATAGTAAAAGCAGGAGAGGTCTGCAAGTATGAACATTTTTTTTTTTTGAAATGTATAGTTGTATCTATGAGAATACCTGAGCTGGATGCTTTTTGTACGGATCTTTTCTTTGATTAGTTTACCAAGAGAGTGCATATGAGTTCCTGTGAGAAACTTCAAACTTGTGTAACTTACAAAGCTCGTATGTATTTTAATAAGTAGTCCTTTATTTTTCTTATTTCAAGGAAACCTTCCTGATCCAGGCAAAGCTCAAGATTTCATGAAAAAGTTTACACAAGTTCTAGAAGATGATGAAAAAATTAGAAGTCAGTTAGAAATGCTTGTTAGCCCGACATGTTCATGCAAACAGGCTGAAGGATGTGTGGTAAGAATAGCTTTAATATTTAAAAAAATACTTGGAACTTAATTGATTACTTAATTTAACTGAAATATATATTTCAGAGAGAGATTACTAAGAAGTTGGGCAACCCAAAACAACCAACAAATCCTTTCCTGGAAATGATAAAGTTTCTTCTGGAGAGAATTGCTCCTGTTCACATTGATACTGAATCCATCAGGTATATTTTTGTATGTCTGTAATTCACAGGATTTGAGATCAGAGTTTCTAGTTTTGCCTTTAAATGCAACTGGTAATGGAAAAGAAAAACCTTGAGGTTTTTGGTATTTTCTTCTGCTTTCCCCTTGCTTGTTTTTTCTGCCGCCTCCTTCAGAGTGCAAAACTTTGTTATTTTTAATTCCTTATAGGATGCTAGATCACAGTGACTTAAGCAGTAATTTAAATAAGGTGTTAAAGACCCTAAGTTTTTAAAGAAGAGTAAGCTGGGTAGGATGATTATTTTAACAGCCATATTTGAGATGTAAAATAGCTTATTTGACAGACTGGTTCCAAGTACTGGTAAATTATTATCTCTTAATTCCTGTAGTGAACTACTGTAGGAGTTCACTTGAGCTTTTCAGGTTTTGCCTGTTACATATATTATACAATGGAGCGTTGAGATTTCAGTTAACCTCTGCTTCAGAAACCTTATTAGCAAACTGAAGTAGCAAATAAGTGTTTTTATTAGTTTTGCCACAGAACTAGTGTTTTTCCAACTTTGTATTTTTTCACCAAATTTCTGCTTTGTTTTTGATGTTATCAGAAGGCTTTAACTTCTTTTTCATAGGAAGCTTGTTAGGTGTGATAAAAAGACTGAAAGCCAAACTAGGAGGCTCTCTCCCTTGGTTTACCAGTGATTATAAATAGCACTTGCAGTGTGTGCTGAAGGAAATATTCTGAATATTGTTCATGCTTCGTCAGAGAAGCTGCCTACAGTACTTGCTAATAGGCTCAATCTGATAATCACCATTTCCCTTCTTATGGTACAGTGTAAAGAAAACAAGTGTCTACGTGAAATATGGAAGAAATAAGTCTCTTGAATGTTTCATCAACGCCTACCACAGATGTCTAACAGTTATTTTGTCTCTTGGTTATAGGCTAAACATTATTAATGGTTCTTTTTTTATTCCCCGTGAGTTATAAGATGTAATAAGACTGTTTTAATTTTCTCTTCAGTGCTCTTATCAAGCAAGTAAATAAGTCTATAGATGGAACAGCTGATGATGAAGATGAGGGTGTACCTACTGATCAGGCAATCAGGGCAGGTCTTGAATTGCTTAAGGCAAGTATACTCTTGGTGGTCAGTAAGCGCACGAAAACCTTCTAAAGCAACTTTGTTAAAATGCATTTGAAACTGCAGTTTGTGAATGTAGTTTTAATACTTCTGGGCCAGTACTTAAGTATCTTAAGTACTGTGGGTATTCCTGAGTTCCATATAGATTGGGGTTGTCTCACTGTGTGTTAATTGTTGATAGTTAATACAGCAAACCCCATCAAGATGTGTTTCTTGAGGGCATTGTAGAAGACTTGGTATATCCATATCCCCTATCTTTTTTTCTTCTTCCCCGCCCCCCCCCACCCCTTAAGGAGGAAAAAGGACTGATCACATTTTATTTGCAAACACTATTAAAAGTCTGAACATTTTTAAATGCTTCTATAATATAGCTTCTATATAGAATTTTTCATTTCACTTGCATTTAAACCATTAAAACCAGTAATCACCAGTAAAAACCATTAAGTTGATTTGACCAATACTGTGTAAGGTAATTTTATTCTCTACTGGTGCGTGCAGGTATTTGCGCCTTCATACCATCTCAATTATGTGATGGTGTTGAGAGATTTCCAAAATTGTAGGTTGATTTAGGAGACTTCATAATCCTTAGGACTTCAGTACTGATTTAGAACTTTTTAGATCATCTGAGGACCTGGTAGATTCTTCTGGGAGCAGATGATTCTTTAGTTAAATATGCACGTTAAGATAAAAAAGTGAGAGAAGGCAGTTACACAAATGTAAATTTGAGTAAGAATAGGTTATGTCATGGAGGTTAATGTATGTAAAAGATCCAAGGTCAGTACCTACATGTCTAAAAGATCTGAGGTCAGTACCTACGTGTCCTTATGAACTGGCACATTTGGGAAAAAGGAAGATGTGGTAATCCTGTCATTACAGGTCTATAGTACTATTTTAATCGAGTTAGAAATGTGTTTCAAAGTGAATGTTCTAATTGTCCCACTGCTTTATTTGCCTTGTTGAGTAATCTGGGAAAACACAAAGTCAGTTCCTTTTGGAGAGACAAAACTAGGAGACACACTGCAGAAGCACCTGTTGTGCTGCTGTGAGTGAAAGTGGGTTAACTGAGACCAGAGCTAGTCTGAAATAAACCCCTTGAAATGTTTGTAGCCCGAATGGTGCTTTCTTAGCACCAATTGCATTTCTGCTCCTACTGTGAACTACTGCTGCTAGTGGAGATACAGTCACGGAGAGGTAAAGGCTAAAAAGTAACAGGAAAAGAAATTAAGCCTGGAGAAGTCGGTTCAGGCTACTGAGGTCACATATAGAGTCATGGAAATTTAGGAGGTGCTAAAACACAACAGAAAACGAAGAGCAGTAAAAATGAAGTGATGTCAATGCAGTAATGTAAATACTCCAAAATGGAAGTGGAATGTGAATCTTGATGTGGTGTTCTGTGTAAGGAAACCTTCAAAAATATTAATACGACTTCTGTTTTATTTTGGCAGGTACTTTCATTTACACACCCTATCTCATTTCATTCAGCTGAAACTTTTGAATCACTTCTGGCTTGCTTGAAAATGGATGATGAAAAAGTGGCAGAAGCCGCCTTACAAATTTTCAAAAACACAGGAGGCAAAATCGAAGAAGACTTTCCTCATATAAGATCGTAAGTATATATCTTGTTCTGTCTGAGTAATGGGATTATAGGAGTTTCTATTTTTTTTGCTTCTTGCATGCAACATTATTATTTTGCATTCTTTTGAGAAAAGTTATTACTTTGGAAAGAACTGGGAAGTATCTGAGTCATTTTCAAGTGCATTGATTTTTGTTTTTAAAGATAGGCATGCAATAAATATATATAAAAAAGTGATAACTGCCATGTCACTGATACTACTCTAATTTGTATAACTGTCATTCAGAATTAGTTATGACAGTACCAAAATCTTTATGATTTAATATTCAGAGTGAAGACATACAGACAAGGGCATTTTAGTAGCTTGTGCAGATAGAATATGTGTTTTCTGTAGACAAAATAGACTTATTTTATTTCCAAGCCATGTGAATAACCTGTTTTCCTTTATCTAAAAAAGTTGCTGAAACTGGGAGAACTAGTGTGCTTGAAGAGATGGTGATGGGGGGGGGTGTCTGCATGCATATATGCATATTTACATTTTTGTTGGCTTAATGTTTTTAAATTTTCAAAAAATATTCTTTGTGTTTTAGTGCTTTGCTTCCAGTCTTGCATCATAAAGCTAAAAAAGGACCTCCTCGTCAAGCCAAGTATGCCATTCACTGCATCCATGCCATATTTTCCAGCAAAGAAACACAGTTTGCACAGATATTTGAGGTAAGATGAAAATATGTAGGCTACTTTATATTGCAAGCCTTAACTAAGGAGCAGAGTTTATATTTTAGTTGTTTCAAATTTAGAGAAGATGTTTTTTTCCCCCTTTCTCTTTGTTCCCATGCAGTTTGGCCTCAAATGGTAGCAAGGGGTGCGGAGGTTGTTCCTAATGTCCCATTGTGTCTCATGTTTAGGCTTACTGTAGTCTGCTAAAAGTAAACAAACAAAAAACCAAACACACACAAAACCCAAATAAACAGGTAGGTTGGACTGTCTGCTGAAATAAGCAACTCTTCTTGGAAACGGGAACCAAACACTACCCTTTGTGACCGGCACAGAATGTTTAAATGGTTATCAAAATTATGGGAAATTCAGATTTTAGTTATAAGTGCAAAAAATGATCTTTTTTAATTAGTGCCCATCTGCCTTTTGTCTTGAAGGATGAATCATAGTTCATTACTGAAATTGCCATATTGGGGTGTAGTATGCCCACTTCTTCAACAAGAAAAAATCCCTTTAATGCATTCCTTCCCAAATTGTCCTGCTTGAACTACTACTTTTTGAACTTTTCCTGCCAAGTTTGGTTAGCTTTTTTTTTCCCCATCTTCTTGGCTTTTCTTGTGATTCCTGGGAATGTAGGGTTCATGAAAATGTTTTTAAATCTAAATGATTCTTTCACAATTCCTTTTCTGGAGTGGAAATATGTGAGTTAAATGGTTAATACAACTGTTAGAATGACCAGCTTGCTACGGACTTTTTTTTTCTTTTAAGATGCAGATTTTATCAGTAATATTTGAATTTGTTGCCTTTCTTCTAGCCACTGCATAAGAGTTTGGACCCAAGCAATTTTGAGCATCTCATTACACCATTGGTTACTATTGGTCATATAGCCATGCTAGCACCTGATCAATTTGCTGCCCCTTTGAAATCTTTGGTTGCCACTTTTATTGTTAAAGACTTGCTGATGAATGATAGGGTAAGTATTTTTTTTTTAAATCTTCTTTCAAGGTTCCCCCTTTTCTGCTAGAAGGTAATCAACATGTGAAGTACCTGCTTCAAAACAAAACTTTGACTTGCTACTTTCCCCTTTTACATATATTTGTCTCTGATTTTCTGTATGTATTATTTAAATCAACTGAAAGCCCACAGTACAGAAGGAATGGTAGTGCTAATTTTGCAGTCTTACAAAAACATCAAGTTAACTTATAATCGATGCTCTGCCCTTTGTTAAAACTGGGAGAATTTGCTCACTTTGTGTCATCTTAAACAAGCAAGTTGTGACTTTTAGGGAGTATGATTTATTTAAAACTAAAATACTTGTTTAAATGCAAGGCTGTGATTCTGAAATTAGTTTGATAATTCTGTATTGGTAATAGCTGTAAAGTTAATACTTAGATATTGTCAACTACATTTAGGGGAGATATTGTCCAAAATTATGCACTCGATGTGCCTGTCTACTGGATATTGAAACCAAAATTACTTTCAGAGCAACAGCTATTATGCATCTTACACACTAAAGCCATGATTTTCAGGAAATAATAATTAAAAAAAAAACTATTAATACTACTAAATTTGTTGATATTTGAATGGTTAAGTAAGAATATTACCATGCTTCTACACTAGTCACTTCTATAAAATACAGAAAACATTAAATTAAGCAGTAAGTCTCTGTTGTTTCTCAAAGCAAACAAGACACAGGAGATTACAGCAGATTTCAGTGAAGTAGCATTGGTATAACAAAATGTAAAATTTGGTTTAGCTTCCAGGAAAAAAGACAACAAAACTTTGGGTTCCAGATGAAGAAGTTTCTCCTGAAACACTTGTTAAAGTAAGTAGCATTAATATATGTTTGTGTGTGTAATAATTAATATAGCAAATGTCAAGATTCCTAAAACAGTTGGCTGCTTTTATCTATCTCCTTGTCAGCTTTTAAAAGTTAAAGAGAAGCTACTTTTAAGGGCTGCATTAGAATAGAGATATTGGATTGCCAGGCGAGAAGCTTTTGTAAATAAACTTATACACGTATACCTTACTGAATTTTCATTACATTACAGTTTGATTTTCATTGGAATTCTGAAGACATTAAAAAAAAAAAAAGACTTTTTTTTTAATCTGTGGAAAGTATGTCCTAAGTCTGTCTCTTTTGTTTTTAAATCCCCTTTCTTTAGAAGGCAGATTCTACATCCAGTCTCTGCAGTGGTAGATTATGCTTTCATATTTGCATCTGTAATTAGAAAGATGCCCATCTTTGCAGTATGCTGTTTAAATTTAATTGTAGCAGCAGTTTCATCTTGTGCCTTTTTAGCAGAGTTGCTCTGACAGCGTTAAGCCATGTACCTTTTCTCACAGGTTTGTTAAACTCTTTGTAATGTAAGGGTTGACTGCCAGTGCAGTGAGGGTTTTCCGCTTGGTACAGAACTCAATATTGGAAACAATCAGTTGGTTTATTAGTTCTCTGCTTATCTGACTATAGTGAGGGGGTTCTTCCTATTTGTGCAATAGTTGCACATTTTAGAAGGAAATGATCATATCCTACCATTTTTGCTTGCATTTGAAATACATGTGGTTTTTGTTGTGTCCTGTAATTTAGTATGAGGGAATTATTCACAGCCTGTTGAATGATTGTGTTTATTGTGATATTTTGACTCTTCTGCTGTTTTTATCTTGTACAGAATCTAAACCTTGATTTTTAACTTTAGAGGAGGATTCTAGGCTTATGGAGAGTAAATTGAAACAAGGGAGTTTCAGATTGGATATAAGGAAAAAAAACTTTGCTGTGAGAACAGTCAGGCAGGGGAAGAGGCTGCCTGGAAAAGAGGTGGGATCTCCATCCTTGGAGTCCTTCAAGACCAACCTGTGTAAAACGTGGAACAACCTTATTTGCCGTCATAGCTGACCCTGTTTAAGTAGGAGATTGGACTGAAAACCTCCTAATGCTCCTTCCAGCCTGAATTATCCTTTCATAGTTATCCTGTGCAACTGTGAAGAGAAAAATGTAAAACATGAGGACAGTGCCAGCTTGCGTCATGTTTAAGCATCCAAGTAGTGAAACATACCGACTGGGAAATTCTCCTGTATCGTATGAACTTCGTGGGTTGCATGTGAACTCTGAAGGGTTGCTGCAGTGTCATCAGAGCATCGCTAAAGCTAGCAGAGATATAAAGGACAGTGTGGGAGCAGAAGAAAATTGCAGAGGAAGTGGGCTGAGCTTTTGTCATATACAAGGAAGACTAGGCTGGGCTTTGGCAGTAAATTGGGATGAAGGAGGAAGAGAAGAAAAAGCTGAGAGTGGTCAGTAGCTGACCAAGATGGCCCGGTGCTCCTTAGCATGTGACTGTGACCCAAATGAACCTGTCTGCATCATCGTCCTGTATCGGTGCAGCTGGGCAGTTCTAGGAGTCAAGCCGACTCAGCATCATTTACGTGACTATCAAGTAGAGCTAGCAGGTTGCCCTCTCCCCAACAAATAGGCTGCAGTAGTGATACTGTAAGTGGTTGTGGCCGTAAAAAAATTAACAGGTAAACTGTGGGAAGAGCAGTTATTAAAATAAGCCAGATCATTTTGTTGGAACTAGCCAGCTGTCTCAGCGGAAAATCCATTGAGGGTTAGGGCAAAAATGAGCTTCAGTTCTGTTCACCTACAAACTGCATGTGAATTTTGAGCTCTTAAGTGACTGACACCCTGCCTCCTGCTGGTGTTACGGGTGGGATTAGTGCTAGAGTAGCTGAGCTGCTGTACTAAAAACCAACTCGCTTACAGATTATAACTGAGAACTTTGAGATCCGAAGGTGGCCTTTTTGATCATGTAGTAAACTGTAGAGCTTCAGTAATTTTGCAATGTTAGATGTAAACATACTGCAACTGCCTTTTCTGCTAAAGAGAAAATTCTAAGATACTGTGTACAAAACATCTGTGTTAAAAGAGAATAACTGAATTCATCACCCAGAGATTCCTTCCGATCCTAGTTGTATTTCTTTTTCTATATTTATCATAGTTTTTTGTACACTTTTGAATTCTGTTTTTTTGAATTGCATTTCTCTTCAAGGGTGTCTGCTTGAATGTTTTCGTCGTTTTGTAAGGCTGTGCTCCTCCTGTTCCATTATTGTCCCTGCTCTCAAATCTGAGTATCTAAATCCTTTCATTCTGTAATTTTCCTAAGAAGAACTTTAATCTTCAAGTTCATGCTTTGTTTTCACTAAAGGAGTATGTGAAATTCTTCAGTGTTTCATAATGGCTAGATCCTTCTTTCTTCTGGAAGCTTGTCTCAAAATATTTATTGTTTTCTCTGGACAGTTTTCCTAAGAAAAGCCTCGTAGTCTACTACTATAAATAGTCATGAAAGAAACATTTTTGAGAAGTGTTTTTCTTTGATACAAGTTGATAAACAGTCAGACTGTCTATGAAAAGTTTGTAATTTATATGTCCTTAAATAATTTTATGTCTAAATATTGCCTATATTTAAAAAAAATACATAGGACTTGTTTAAGCACAGTAGTTATATGAAAATCTGTTTTGCATTTTTAATGAGTTTTTTTTAAGCTAGTAAATATAAATTTTTTGGCCTCTTCTGTAGTATTTAATAACTACAATGTCAATTAAAATGTTTTTCACATGACAGGATCTAATGGATTAAGAAAAAGAAATTGTTCAAGGTTTGATTAGAGACTTCATGATTTTCATTTGCTTGAGACTTCTGATAAAAACTTTCTTTGAGAGTTTGTCTTGGTAATTTTTCAGTAGATTATACAATACTTTATGGTATTTTGCAGCTCATGTTCTCAGTAATAAAAGCTACTAGGGAAAATGCAGTATGATTAAGATATAAATTATTTTTAAAATAAGGTACATAATGTGATTCAATTCTCCCATTTCTCAATTCCTTGCAGATTCAGGCTATCAAGATGATGGTTCGGTGGTTGCTAGGAATGAAGAACAACCACAGTAAATCGGGAACATCTACTTTGAGGTTGCTAACGACAATATTGCACAGTGATGGGGACTTGACAGAGCAGGGGAAAATTAGGTACATAACAGATGGTAACTTTTTAATGTCTCAGAGAGAATGCACACATTTTAGTCAAAGTAATACTTAAACTATTATACTGCTTAACAATTTATATACATCTCATTTAATTTTGTAGGAACTAATAGCAAGCTTGACAGAATTTCTGCATAATTTTCAGTTTTAGTTGTTTTTCTTAACACTGTAACTTGATATAGCAAGGGAGTATTGCTTTATCCCCTTTTTGAAGGGCTATTACTCATATTGCAAGAATAAACTGAGTCGCTCCCTCTTTCCCACTGTAAATTGGTTTTAAGTTTTTAATGCAACTTGGACAAATTGTTGCATGTACCTTCTATTAGAAGGCCTTCTATCAGAAATAATAGCATATTGCAACAAAACAGGCGGGAACATCTAATAAGGCACTTTTGCTGAAGGGCAGCCTCTCTTCCTTTGGGCATACTAAAGGGAAAGGAAGAAGGAAGTGAATAAAGAGGATCAAGTCTGAATGTAGAAATTCTTTTTAGGTGTTCTTTAGCATCATTTTTTGTGGTGACTTTTTAATTCTCTGCTGCAGCAGAAGTGACACATTGTTAGCCATTACTGTTTGCCAAACATTAAAAAATGTGTCTATGGAAGGTTTTTTGAGTAGCCTGGATTGTGTCAGTAAAAGGTGAGGCAGGTTCGTTTATAAGCAGAGGGACAGCCTCTTCATAGCTACCCACCTAAAAGTACAGGCAGTTTGATCCTAAGGACTCATGCTCAAGGCAAGTCCCCTCCTTGATCTCACCCTCCTTCTTCTGTCCCCTCTCTGACACAAAGTGGGTCTCCTGGCGTGTGACAGACCCTTCTTGTAGACAAGGGCCACCTTCACTTCCCTCACTTTTGTCTCCTTTATCAGCTTTGATCTCTCCCTGACCCCACTATTGCCAATGCCCTAATCATCCCACGATAGGTCCTGTACAGTCCCGACATAGTCTTGTTTAATCCTGAAATTCCCTCAACCCCTGATGATCATCTCATAGTAATTTCTGTAGTTCTCCCCTTCCCTCCCTTTGCTCAGCCTTCTAGGGATCACTTCTTCTGTTCAGATGCTCCTATAGCACTCTTTGGCAAGGGCAGCAGAGGTGATATAGGTAAGGTTTGGACTTGGGGTACCAGCTAGCTCATGTAGGTAAATTAGGGTGTTGTGTTTTCCCACCTTAATTTCTGTCTTCTTGGA
This sequence comes from Crypturellus tataupa, assembly GCA_034781795.1. Lineage (NCBI taxonomy): Eukaryota > Metazoa > Chordata > Aves > Tinamiformes > Tinamidae > Crypturellus > Crypturellus tataupa. Next base: position 1,520,408 of record JAWLRI010000837.1, on the reverse strand, counting down.
TCCTCATCTCTTGGTTCCTCTGATCACTCCCTGGTCTTTAACTGTGTTCTGAACAACCATTAGCCTGTGCTACCTACACAAGTTGTAGCAGGATCTATTCAGAGCTTGTCAAGTTGATCTCACAGCTGCAAGCTGTTTGCAGTGCAGCTCTGCCTCATGCCCCTGTGTGAGAGCCCGTGGCACTTCCATTAACCAGTGCTTCCAACATCTAGAGCGTAGGAGAGCTTTTTCTATGTGTATTAGTTCTGCACGGAGCTTCCTGGGCTCTGATGCTGCCCAGGCTGCTGCTCTTCCCCTTTGAGAACATGATGATACCTCCTTTCTGCCAGTGCTTACTACTAGGATGATCCCTCCTGTGCAAAGCTGACACTGCTCCTTCCAATTAGGTGAGTTTAGGGATTAGCACCCCCAAACTGTGCTGGGTCTGATGTGATTCTGTGTGGAGTCAGTTTTTGTGTTCATACCTTTACTTAAAATAACATATGACTTAAGGGCCAGGTTTCAGATGTTTGATCTCACTGCTTGGTAAACTGATTATCCTATTGCTGAGGTCTTGTTTTTAGTGTCATTTGTTTTGGTGTTATAAAATGCTCTAATCTTAGTGTTTCATGTTGTAAAAGTTTGTAATGCATTTTTGGGGCAATTTCTGGAGTATTTCTCAATCAACTGTAAAAACAGCTGCTTCATCTTCCTTTCTAAATCGTTTACTTTTCAGTGACAGATAAGAGAATGGGATTTATTTTAAATTTTAAATTGTGATTCAAGCTCAGAATCTCAGATGAAGACAAGGCCACCTTTGTAAATAATTAAATAAATGAATTTAAAAAAACTGTACTGCTGTTCACCTTCTCACTTTGAAGTAATTGACATAGGTGACTGAATTACTTAAAATTTTTAGACAATAATTGCTTTGAAATGTTAATATGCCTAGGTTAAACTTACTAATGTCAGAAACAGTTTAATTATTTTTTTTTACTGCACCAGTTCAAGATTTCAAGAGTACCTTCCCAGTCTTTATTTTGGACTTTTGTAAATCACAACCAGTTTTATAAATTTTAGACTCTAGTTGAAACCAACTTTCTATTTCTGATTAAGTAAATCAATTTAATTTTACATGCCTTCTTTGTAATGTTATAGATTAAAGTAGAAATATCGAGCATAAAATCAGACTATTTGACTACTGAGGTACAACAACTGGTGCAGAAACTTTGGATATTAGATATGAATCCAAATTGAGATTTTTCTGAGATGATGTTTGTATTTTTCTCAAGTAGAAGTTTACCAAGAGTAAAATGTCTTAAATACTTTGGCTTTTATAGCTCCATATTTCTGTGCTATAATCTGCTGTACTATCTGACATGCAACAGCAGCAAAGACTTTGGATTCAGGAAAAGCTTGTGGAATGTGGATGTTGCTTACAAAATTGGATGCTGGTATCTGTCTTCTATGGAAAAAATAGTTAAATAGTGAGAGAAGATAGCTGATTATGCTGCAGACAAGTTTTCAAGATTGATTTAGATTATCTTTGTGCAACCTGCCACCTTAATTAAATTCTATAGCACCTTTCCCTGTGGTTGCACTTCCGCTCTTCCTTCGAATTTGTGATGTTCAGAGACTGGGGTAGCCAAGTAGAAAATAAATGTCCAGGTCCTCCTCTTAGTTCTTGAGAAGCTTCTAATAATTAGTTAAGATAGTCATCCTTGGTAATAACTTTCAAAATCGTTAGAAGAGATTGAAAAACTCCATTTGAATTGATCTGTTTGTGGGTTTTATTTATTATTTTATTTCGGCCTCAAAACTGTGAATCTTGGAATAGTTTAGATCAGAAAGCTATTTACTATGGCAATTTGAACAAAAATAATTCCTCTGTTAAGACTGAGTGCTGTAGGTGTGGGGGTGTTTTTTTGTTTATTTGTTTGTATTGTTTTGTTTTTTAACTCCTCTTGGGAATCAATAAGGATCGTACAGTCATTTTAATTGGAAGATTGACACTCACTGCTAACACTGCCCTGTTCTTCCTGCATACATGCTTGTGGATATTTCTGTGGTGCAAATATGACTTATGCTCCGTAAAGATTTAGCCAATTTATGTGAAAATTATTTGATTCAATTTTTAGAATTAAATGTTATCACTACCAAACCTGAGTAAGACTGAAAATTCTTTTATCTTTCTCTTCAGCTTACTCATTCTGTAAGAGCAGAACATTATTGCTCAATTGTCATTGGGATGCAAAGCTGTGAATGAATTTTTATTGGTTTCACTTACCAAGTAGATTCTATTTAAAGTAAAATTTAACATTTAAGAAGTAAAGATTATCATGTACATCTTTATGCCCTGTTTGAAAGTCAGTGTACCTTTTGTGCTGCCATCTGTTTACTCATGATTTATGTGTTTCTGAAAAGTGTTGATTTCCATAAAATGTTGAGAAATATATAAAGCCTAACAAGATATTTTGAGGGTTGAAATGTTTTGGATATTTTTTATTGTATGCTCTAACTGTATTTGATGGATTCTTGTTGTTGAAATGCTTTATATAGTTTTAATGACAGTGGATTTAAGACAAAGTAGTTTCTGTTCCTAAGGATAAGGGACAAGCGATTAGGCAGTTAAATACTAGTTATCCTGCCTGAACAAATATTTACTTATAAATATGAATAAATCATGATTCCTACTGTAAATTATTAGAGGAAAAAGGCATTTACTCCTTCTGAATAAATTCATTCATGTCTTAATAACAAGGAGATGTAAAATGCCGCAATACTTTTTTTTTTTTTTTTTTTTTTTTTTTACAGTTTGAAGTAAGGCAAAAGTTAATAGATGGCTTTCACTGAAATGAGTTTTCTAAAAATGCTCAAAGTTAAATTAATTTTATTACTGCACAAATTAAGTGGATGTCAGTTTGTAAAGACCATGCAAAGATACTCTTGATGTTCTGATGACCGTTGTAAATATGACAGTAGATCATATACAAATCCATTTATTGATCTGAAAAATAGCAAATGATTTTGCTATATGAGAATGCAATTTAGGTAAGCAAGTGAAGTAAAACTACTTGCAACATATTAAAAAAACTTCTACTTCACACCTACTTTTGGACATCATCTTAGAAATAAGTTCAATTAGTCAACTATCGTAATACTTAATTTGTCTTTAGTACGTGTTGAGGTACAGTGTGGATCTTGAGCTATCAGTACTGGAATAGTTTGGCAACTCTGGGGACTAGAACTGGGGACTACTCCTTTGGCAGGAATTGCTCATAAAGGAATATCAGGCTATTCCTGGCCACATTAGGCTTCTTCCAGGGAGCGCTTGCATTGCCATGTTGGTGCAGTGTAATGGGTTTGTGGCAATAGCCTCCGCGATGTGGTACCTTGAAAACTACCTTCGGTTTTAAATTACTTCTGTTGTTGCTCTGAAAAGGGGAGAAAAAGTTCAGACAGTGTTTTCTTCTTTTATTAATATTTTTTTCTCTCAACAATGCAAATGTAACGTGACCTAATTAAGTCAAATTATTTTATATGTGTGTATATTTAGCTAATTAACTGTCGTATCTATGTCCTTTTCAGTAAACCGGACATGTCTCGCTTGAGGCTGGCTGCAGGGAGTGCTATTGTGAAGCTGGCACAGGAGCCTTGTTACCATGAAATCATCACCCTGGAACAGTACCAGCTGTGTGCACTAGCCATAAATGTAAGGAAGCTGGGGATGACGTGCGGATATCGGCAATGTCTGTGTGTGTGTGTTCATTATGTTATGCCTACTGCTACTATTGTCTAATCTCATGCAAAAACCTCAGACTTGACATGAATTTATTTTTCCCTTTGTAATCCTGAAACCATCTTACTGGACACTTAGATCTCTATTTCTACCCAGTGTACCAATATACCCAATATTCCAGTACAACCCAGTATGGGAATGATGACTTGAAGTAATGATATGTTAGAATACTGAATCAAGGAATTGAACATTCTTTGAAATAGTACCTCCTTGAAATCTTGGTAGAATATACTTGGGACCGAGATGTGCAAAGGGAGTTGCCCTTCTTTAGATATAAGAGCTAAGAAGGATTTCTTAGTAGATGCAGGGAGCCATTGTCTTTGACTTCTGACTTTAAGATCAAGACCAGGGTGAAGTAATTCTCAGAATATAAGCAGAAATGCAGAAATTGTCTATGTTATTGCCTCATAAACCCTCTAAATTCCACAGCAATTAATTTTTTTCCTCCAGCCCCTCTCCAATATATTTTAGTAAGTCCAAGAGGAGTAAGAAGATCATGGAGAGATTCACATGTATTTAAAATATTTAACTCCTGTATGAATGTTGTGTTTTGGTGAGAAAGTACCTTTTTAATTTAACTTCTTTGGAAATGGATGTATATAAGTCAGAAAAATTATTCATATACTGGAATAAGGCTGTCCATATTAAGCTTGTGTATCAGTTCAAAAGCCATACACACACTTTATTAAACTTCTGTGTCCCATGTGCCTTTCCTCGGTTCCCATATGCTTTGAAAACCAAAGGAAATACAACAAAACTTAAACAAACAATAACAAAAAATGAAACCTAAGAAAAATGCATCAGAAATTCAGTGCTAATAATTGAAAGTCCTTGTACAAAAAAAAGACTTATCCTCTTTACTCTTTCTATCTCAAAAAATAGTGATATTTTATGTCAAAACTACTTTTTTTACACTTCAGAAAAAAAAAGAACAGAAGGGGGGGAAGCCACTTACTGTAATGACAAAAAAGATCTGTTCTGTTCTAGAAATTAAAAATATCTTAAATGTTAGCCTTACAGTTCTCTTCTGTCAATTTTTTTCATTGTTTTGAAGCTCTTCTCAGTATATGAGGCTTAGGCTCCTTGCCCTCCATTATTTGATTGTCTCTCTCTGTTTTCATGTTGCATTTTTATTTTGCAGCTGTATCTCTTAGCTGTTTGTAAATGTTGGTATGCACATGCATGGATGCCTTGTTTATTACTTTTGGCTCTCAAAGCTTATCTGTCCTGAACTTTTGAAAGGAAATTTTCATAGATGAAACTGAAATGAAAACCAGTTGATAAGATCATCCATTATAAGAAATACTTAAATATCATACCTTACTATATTATCACTTTTGTACCTCTTTGCGTTATTGGCATTTCTTTGTCTTTTTGTGACCTTCTGATTTTGTGCTCACCAAATTTTAGTTTCTAAGTTCTGTCAGGACAGGAAATCTCCTCCTGTTTCCCTCTGAGGTTCCCAGTAGGTTTTTGTGTACTCATTTTTATATAAATTACTTTTCTAGATCTTGATGTTTTCTTCTCTTTCTGTGACAGTCCATTAAGTTCAGGTGCACGCATTCAGTGTAACTGGAAGCACTGGCACTAATGGAAATTTTGCACTTCTAAGTGTTACTGCATTAATCTCTTGTAGGCAGCCATCCAGATACCTGAGTTTTCAGATGTTTGCATGTATACGTGTGCTTAGACTGTTTAGTGTCCCTCTGTTTAAGGCAGGCATTTCATATTTTAAGAGATTATTTCTTTTAACATTTATTGTGCCTAGTCATCAAACAGAACATCCACGTGGTATCAAAGTGAGCCCTGATTTGCCGTAATTTAGTTTAGGAAGAGTTTTTTTAAGTGAGCGTTTTAGGAAACGGATGAAACAAAAGGAGAAGTTTGATTTCTTTTTATGGTCTGTAATGGCTATACAAGTTCTGCTAGGGTTCTTTGACTTTGTGTTTCTTTTTTTTTGAGATTGTCATTTTGTAATAGCCTTGAGTAATGTAAAATGATTAGAGCAGAACACTTACTGCTCTATTAAGGTCACGCTGGTAAACAGAGAATTTGTGATGATTAAGTGCATGTAGTTGTATCCTTTCCAAAAAGTTATGCTTGCGTTTGTCCAAATCTGTAACCTAACAGTAGTTACAATTTCATCTGCAGAACGAATTCGAGTGACAGCAAAGCTTCATATTGGATGAAAGAGAAAATAATTGAGCACTTAGTTCTAAAGTGCTTCAGTATTTAGCAGACCTTAGATTCAGACATAATATTTAATAAGCTTTACTGTTGAAAATGCTCTTTTTTATTTGAATAAATTTTCTAGATTCCTTAAGCTTCACACGTAAAAATATTTTTTTTATGGTTCCTTCTATCATCTTCTATTCAGAGAGCAAATAGGTGAAACTGGGCATATGTTTTAGTTGTATGCTGTTAAAAAATATAGGAATGTTTTTAGTTCGGTCCCCCTTCCTATTAGTTAACCTATACCTGAATTTAAGGTTTTTCTTTATTTTAGGAAATTAAGAGAAAGAAGTAAAAATCCCTCCAATTTGTGCCACACAAGCCTGCTGGCTTCTTCAATGTACCTGCCGGGCTCTGGACTTAGGTGGTGCCAATGAGCAGGAGCAGAGAGCTTTATTTTAGCCTTCTGCTGCAGTGTGTATTCGCTGTAAAGACAGATTATATAAAAATGCAGTAAGTCTTGAGGGGGTGTTACAGACTCCTCAGGTTGTCTTCTTGGGTGGCTGCATCTGCTTCAGTCAGCTCTGTGTTCAGAAAACATTTTGGGAATTCATAATGGCTCTGCAAAAGGTGATTACACCTTGGAGCCTAGTGTGAGGATGGGGTCTGAATCTTGTCTTCTGGATGGGGGGAGGACGAGCTAGTTTTACCCAGCACGCAGCATCTTTCATCCTGTTCAGGAGCTCAGCAGGTGGTTAGGTTTTCTCTCTCCGTTCTGTTGGTAATTTGATGCCTGGACCCCCATGTGTGTTCCTGGTTTTGGTAGTGTTATTTAAATAAAGTATCTGGCTATTCCTGCTAATGTTCTCTTTATCTTTAGAGGTAGCTTGAGCTTAATTTTGGCGGGTTAGATGTGCCAAGCTGCACGAGTGCTCTCATTTTGTGACAGGCTGCCTAGTTTTGTGTCTTGTTTCATAACTGTTTTCTGAGCCTGCTTCTACAAACCTTCCATGGCCTAGGTGACTAAGTGGTCATCCACTTGGTGTGCTGGAGGATGACCAGAAATAATACAGATAGCTTTGTTCATATTATTTTACTTGGTGTGCTTTGACAGCTCGTGAACAGGGGTTATTCACCTCTGATGTGTGTTGGCTTCCAGGTTTGCATATTGTAACGGAAATGCTTAGTACTCTCTTGAGCACATGACCATTATGTTTGTTGAATTATATTCTGTTTCTAATATTAATGGCTTGAGGAAAACTTGTGAAACTGCCCTGGAAAAATTTATTGTTACAATTTTTGTTTTAATAGGATGAATGTTACCAAGTGAGACAAATATTTGCTCAGAAACTTCATAAAGGCCTTTCTAGACTACGGCTGCCACTAGAATATATGGCCATTTGTGCACTGTGTGCAAAGGACCCTGTGAAAGAGAGAAGAGCTCATGCAAGGCAATGCCTTGTGAAGAACATAAATGTGCGAAGGGAGTACCTGAAGCAGCACGCAGCAGTTAGTGGTAAGAAAATAAAGTCACTTTATAGTGTAACTGCTGTTGTTCAAATGTAAATGGGAATAGACCAGGAAAATGTTTTTCTGTTTACATAGGTAGAATGGCTGTAAGCTTGTGATGATTTTCACTTAGAGGTATCTAATGAAAACTGCACATACAGGTTGGATTTTTCTTTTGAGCTTTTGACAAACTGTTCTGAGTCTGTCAGTTTTATTAGGAGTTGTGCAGATGCTGAGGCTTGCTTAGGTATATCAGAAGTAAAGCAGTTGTTCAGAGGCACTGTTAGGCATGGATACTGTCAGAATTTAGTGATTATGCTGTAAATGAACTGGTAATGATTTATTCACTAAATAAGATACAGTCTTAATGACACTATAAATGCCTTAACTTGACTCTCTTTGAGCTACTGTAATGAGTAACTTCTTTCTTTGGTTAAGGACTGTGGTTTAGGTGCTCCAGGATCAGTTTATTCTTTTTCTTCCATGTGACAGCAGTCTGCATCATACTTATCCTGAGTTTATTATGGACTAGTGTTACTGTCTTTCTTGCCCCTTTTGATTTACTCAAAACTACTTACATACAATATGAGAACCCAGGTATATGGGCATATGTTTGATGCAGATCTTTGAAAAGCTTAAAGCATTTTGAGTAAGAGTTTGGGGAAGCTGTATTTCTTTTAAAGGTTGCTGATGATTCTTGGCTTGGAAGAGAAGATAGCATTTTCTCTGATGCTATCAAATAACTGATTTAATTTTTTAATTCTTCACATTTACGAAGCATAGCCAAAGAGCTTCATGCTAGTCTGTGTATAGCTCGGTCCCCTTTAGACTTTGAGCAGGTAGTATGTATGTGGAGAAATCCTTTTGTGTGCTCTTAATTAGACTTTTTTAAAAAGAAGAAAAACTCTCCACTTTCTCCCTACTCAAAGTTTAAAAAAAAAAAAAAAAAAAAAAAAAGGAAAAAAGTTGAGCAATACCCTTTAAGTTATCATAATACTGTGCCTCTTAAAGGTTGAAATCATTTTTCAACCATGTAGGAGGAATGTACAGTACTTCTCGTATAACTAAAAGTAATTGCTGATTTCTTAACGACATTAAAATAGATATTGCAAAATTGCACTCAACTCTGTAGCAGAACCAAAGTGAGATGAGGGTCACGTGGCTCTGCTCGCTGAGCTCGCTGCTCAACCATGACTGCCGCAGGCTTGACTGGCTGATGTGCCCTCGAACCCAGGAGGACTCTGCATTAGATATAAATGCTTTGCAATTACAAGGTTAATGTTGTGGTGTTCAGGTTTACCAGTTAAAACTTTTTAGCAAATAAAGCCCCGGAATGTTTATGTCTTGCAAAATCATTATTACTATATTATAGCTGAAGCCCATTTATTGTAAGATAATAGTGTTTGAATGTCTGCCCGCTTCCTTATCAGCTGTGCAACAACTTATGGGAGTAGTTACCATAGCACACATTTTGAAGAGAATCAAAAAGAAAGATTTAAATTACTTTGGTTAATGCATTTTTTTTATTTTTATGTATTACATGACTTTGATATCCGTGTACCATATTTCTGTAATGTTGGGTTTGGATACTAAATGTCATATTAATTATAAATGGAGCACAATACTTTGGTTAATAATGGGATTTTCAATTTCAGACTAAGTAGCTTGACAGAGATGAGGGAGGATGGTGTAAACAGTATTTGTCATGCCTGGAATTATGGTATCATTTCTATTAAGATTTATATCTTCTGGTCTGTTTTTTGTCTGATCCACTTGGTTCCAAGTAGGTCTGGAAAACAATTATTAGTTATTTTAGAATTATATAAAGGAGAAGTTAAACACTCCGAAGTTCATGAACTCTTGAAGAACATTCAGTTGCAAATTTGTCCCCAGTAACAGCAAGTTGAGTCACCCCGGACATGTCTAAAGCAAACCAGTTTGAGCTGAAATGAGCTCAAATCATCGTGATGCACTTGCGGGTTTTGCCACCTCTTCATTGCTTCTTGTTACGCATGCTGCTCGTGGCTAAAATGCAGGGTAGAGCTTCAAGGAGCGGTGACTGTTTCACTTAATAGCAGAATTTCAGCTGGAACACTTAACTGCTTTGCCAAGTACATTGCATTTCAATTACTTGAATTTGTGTTAAAATATAAAAATGTCTGGTTGGTGTTGTGTCTTGTTTTCTCTTAAATCTCATGATTTAGATATTTGTGTAGCGGATGTATTATTCTTGCTATGATCATCTAAAGATGTATGCCTGAAGTGGGAACTTGTCAGTGTTTTCTGTGGGTCTTCATTTATTTTGAATGCCTTTTCTATCTACTCTCTCTGCTTATGACTGATTCTAAATATTTTATATAACCTGTGCATTCTTCCTGCTTATGCAGACCTTTAAAAATAGAGTAGATTGAATGAGACTTGACTTTTGCATGGCAATTATGGAGTTGTGAAAATGTGCAACAATCATAGGCATTGCACATCTCAAAAAATCCTATCAAGCACATTTTATATGAATGCATAAACTGGGAATTACAGTGTCAACATTTTAATGTATTTAGCTTTCATATTATGATTATGTATAATGATTTATATCTGGATTTATTATTTGCAGCCTAATACAGGAAAGATAAAAGCTTATTGAAACAGATTTTTCAGACTTTGTCATATGCTTCAGCTCTCATTCTTACTTGCTCAAAAAAGTAACTAGAAACTTAACTTAAAAAAGGGGGATGGGGGGGAGAGGAGGGCAGGGGGGCAACTTTCTGGCTCTTAAATATTTAAGTTCAAATGTTTATTCAGAGGCACATTTATATATTTGCATTTGCCGCAAGCAGTCAAGATCAGATTTTTTTTTTTACTATAGAAGTATCTGCAGATATAGGCCAGAAAAGGTAGTGTAGACTTTCTCCAAGCAATGACTTTTGACTTCAACTTTACAGCCTGTCTGTCTCTTGTTCTACCCATCTTCTGGGATATACGTTTTTTCATTCTACTTTTTTCGCTGAGCTTTGAGGTATTGAAAGACTCATTCACATAAGGCTAGTTAGCTCAGGAGTTTGTATCCATTCACTGATGGGGATGTGTATCTTATACTTGTCACTTTGACACTGGTTTTGGCAACATTTCTCACGTTTGAATCTCCTGAGGAGAATTGGCCATCAGACTGAAGCAAGAAGGGCTTTCTTTCTACACGGCCTTGCTTAGCACTGGTTAGAGTCCTTATAAGATGGAAAAAGTTTTAAAACCTTAAGATGGCATAACTCAGTTGAGCTTCTTTGTTTCCAGAGAGATTGAACCTCTCAGACTCAGTCCACCACTTCTTTGTCACTGTAGCTGTCAGGTTATGTCCCTTCCTTCCCCTAAAAAAGATAAGAAAGTCTGTTTGGAGAACACTACTGCAATTTAACTACACTATCTTATTTTGGGAAAGGACATTTCTATTCTCTTACCAGCAGGGCTCTATGATGACATGTTCAAAAGAAGAATAGCAGCTCATCCTGTAATTGTGTTGCTCCTAGGCATTGCAGTTAACGTGAATTTTGCAATCTGTCCTCACTTCTTTCCAGAGCTTTTCAGAGTACAGGATATGAGCTGAGGAAAGGATTGAGAGGAAGAGCTATGGTTGTATTCTTGAGTAGCTAAAAAGCTACTTCCAGCCCTGAGATGCTTAAAATCTTGATTTTTACACAAGTGCAACATCTGCACATCAGTGATGAGATCCACATTAGCGTTACAGAGCAATTCTAGGCTCTCAATATCAACACTTTATGCTGTCCATAAAATTTGCTCTTTTCTGTGTAGTAGAAAAGTACATTTCCTGATACACAGTCAGTTTTTTAATTCATTTTTCCTCTACTTTTCAGAAAAACTGTTGTCTCTCCTACCAGAATATGTTGTTCCTTATACTATCCATCTTCTAGCTCATGACCCAGATTATGTTAAAGTCCAGGACATCGAACAGCTCAAGGACATCAAAGAGTAAGACTATTTTTAATTATCTTGTTTCTTGAGGGTTATTGTGATCTGACTTTCTAAGTGAAATTTGAATTTACTGAGTGCCTTGATAAATTTTCCAGGACACAATAATGATGGTGGTAACTTTGTTAAAATATTGTGAGAGGGAAAACATCTATATGGTTTGTTTAGTGTTCTGTGGTATCTTATTTAGAGGGACCTCCACCCTCTCCATTAACGGACTTTTATTTTATTTTTATTTTATTTTTTATTTTATGTAAGCTCATACTGGTTACATTGCTTCAAGTGAAGTAGTTTCCTGAAGTTAAACTCTTTGACTGTCAAATAGTTCATAGTACTTTCATTTTAGTAGTTTCGTAGAACCAAAGTAAACCATTTTGTTTCAATTTTTTTTATTTTTAGCAGTTTTTCATTCATTTATTTTATTAATGACGAAGGCTGCATTTCTGCTTTAGGTGCCTGTGGTTCATACTGGAAATACTGATGGCTAAAAATGAAAACAACAGTCATGCATTTATCAGAAAAATGGTGGAAAATATAAAACAGACTAAAGATGCTCAAGGACCAGATGATCAAAAAATGAATGAAGTAGGTGGTACTTTGGATTGGAAATTGCATTTAGGTCTGACCTAGTTCTGGAAATGAGTTGCACTTTTCTGTACCCATCAACTTTAAAGTGCCTTTCAGTAAAGTTTTAGATGGGAAGTAATACTCTGTGTACTGTAATGATTCCTTTTATTGTAGTTCCAATATCGGTTTTTCTATGCTTTAGTAAGGGGGTTGAAATCGTCATCCTTCTGTTCCTATCTCAGTAATATTATCAAATAATCTTTAAATATATGTATATAATATAATTTTTCCTCCTTATGTAATCATCTTCTGGATGATTACATCCAGAGGATTTTCTGCTTTGTAATATTTGTAAAAGTATGTGATAATACAATTAGTATAGGAAGAAAACATGCATCAGATGTTCCTAATTTGTTTTGTATAATGAAGGTATGGAGCCCTGATCCTGTTTTTAAATTTTTGTATCACATAATATACAAACTTTTGTTTGTAACTTTCTTATCATTTATGCACAGTGTGTGTTTTTTTTTTTTTTTTTTTTTTTTTTCTCTTCTCTATAGCTTTGTCTTCCAAACCATGGAGTACCCCATTTTTGAGGGTGGGGAGAACATGAAAGCTCTCTCTGAGTGTATCCTCACTTCTGTCTTTTGGTGCTTTTAGTACTGTGATACACCACTTTAAGGTGTGCTCTAGTGTTAGTGTTTAAGATGGTTATTTTAAATTGTACTTCCAGTTCTGTACTCAAACCTATGTTTTTATCAAAATTTGCAATAAACTTCTAAAGATTCTTTTGTTTAAATCTTTCACTATTTACAGAAACTCTACACAGTCTGCGATGTAGCAATGAATATCATTATGTCAAAGAGCACAACATACAGTTTGGAATCCCCTAAAGACCCTGTCCTTCCAGCCCGATATTTTACTCAACCTGACAAGGTATACCTTGGAACTTAAGTTTTCCTAAGATAATGATCAATTTAATTTTTTTAAGAATGGTTAAAATATGTTATATTGCAGTCTTGTGACTTTAGACCTTTTCCTGCTATAATTTAGTTGAAGATGTATGTGTCCTCATCTATATTTATTTATATATGTGTACACACATTTTAAAGGAGGTATGAATGTTCAAGTTTAACATTTCAGAAGGTGTACAGAAAAACAGGTATGTCCTTGTCCTTCAGAACCTACTATATTGATCTCTGGTTTTTGTTGTTCTTCCCTTCTTTACAGAATTTCAGCAACACCAAAAACTATCTTCCTCCAGAAATGAAGTCTTTTTTCACTCCTGGAAAGGTATGTATGTATCTCTGTGTTTTTGCATTTTCTTAGGAAAACTAACCTGGACAGTGGATTAAACAGTTTAAGATTAAGGCTCCACAACCTCTCTGGACAACCTGTTCCAGTAAGCAGTTACTCTCATAGTAAAACAGTGTTTAATTTGTTTGTTTGTTTTTCTCCTTAGATTCAGACAGAACTTCCTGTGTTGTGCCCATTGCTTTTCATGCTGTTACTGGGCAGTAAAGAGAAAAGCCTGGATCTGTCCCCTTTATGGGGTATCTGTACACATTAGTAAGCCCTCCCCCTCGCAGGCCTTGTCTTCTCTGGGTGAAACAGTCCTAGTTCTGTCAACCTCTAGGTCCTTCATCCTCTTTGTGGCCTTTGATGGACTCGCTCCCGCTTGTCTGTGCCTGTCTTGTACTGGGGAGCCCAGCACTGGACCCAGCCCTCCAGGTGTGGTCTCCTCAGGGCGAGTCGAGGGGAAGGATGGCTGCCCTGAGGCTGCTGGCTGTGCTCTTTTTGGAGTAGCCCAGGGTCAACTTGACTGCGAGGACCTCTCCAAGTCCTCCTTTGCAGAGAACTGGATCTGAGTAAAAAAGCAGCAGAAGTATACTTAGACAATTAAAACTTCATGATTTACAAACTTTACGAACTTTGCTCTTTACAAAATTTCACAAGTTTTTACAATTCTACAATTTTTACCGTCACCAGAGCATCATGGAATGAGTATTGGTCTCAGGAGCCTTGTCTTAAGGGGCTGGAAGACTAGCTTGCATAGACACTGGTGATAAGCAGGGAATGGTGCTATGTACAGCTGAGGGCAACAGGGCTTTGAGTGTGGGTGTTGTGTTAAAGGGAAAACTTAGTGCAAACCTCTCAGGATGGAACTATGAACACATGGGCCTGAACTTGTGCTTCTGAACTTTTTCATATATTCTTGTTGATCAATGTTAAGTTCTGAAGTAATAGATATAAGTTCTTAATGTGACTTGGAGAAAAAAGAGTTTATTTTTGGAGAAGCTATTCCATGTTTTTCATACTCAACAAAAAGTTATTCTTTGCTTTAAGTGTAGAATTCACTGTACCTATAAAAACATAACGGGCATATCCATGGCATACATATCTGTAAAGGAGCATGTTCCTGTGCGTTTTTTAAGATGTCAGCGGCTTAAGTCGCAGCCACCATCTAATATGGAAATAGAAAATGGATCATCTTAAGTACTGTGAAACTAGAGTTCAGTGATAGGAGTGGTCTTTACTTCCTCGATGCTTTTGTACATGTGTGTTTGCCGTAAATATGTGTCCCATTTAGGTGTAGCTGAACTCTCTCAACTGTCTTGACAGTTGGGTATTTGCCAACTGGGTATTTGCCATGTCGGCAAGATAGCCCACTTAAATAGCGTGTGTTCACTGATGTCTGGGACCAGTTAACTGTTTTTAATTTTGTGCATAAAATATCAGAATCTCTTCCAGAACATGTGATTTTTGAGACACTTGTGGTTTTTGAGACCGCTAGTGTGGTTTGCCACTACAGTTAAGCCAGTCTAATGGCTGACTTCCTGAAAGAGCTGTTCCCCTTGTGCTGCTGGTCTGCTGCAGGTGCTTAGCTGATCCAGAAAACTGCACAAAACGTGGTTTACTCCAAGGGTAGATGAGTGCGCAATGCTAGCAATTCAGTATAAAGCTTGAGACTTGACACTGTGGTGGCAGCTAGTTATTTGATTTCAGTTCTCCAGACTTAGGACTTCTGTTGTAACTTTGGTATTTAAATGTTTGTCTCTGTGTGTTGTAATTAAGATACTGATTGTAGAATGTGAAATTTGTGAATATTTTAAGCATAGCGTATGTTATTTCAGGCTAGATATGTAATCTTTCAATCTGTAGATTAAAGGAAATATATTTTTGGTTTCAGCCCAAAGCAGCCAATGTTCTTGGAGCAGTTAATAAGCCTCTTTCGTCAGCAGGCAAGCAGTCTCAGTCCAAATCTTCACGAATGGAAACTGTAAGCAATGCCAGCAGCAGTTCAAACCCAAGCTCTCCAGGAAGGATCAAAGGGAGGTTGGTAGACAACAAAGCAGCTTTGATATTTTCAATATTTGTAAGGGAAGCTTTATATTTCTATCTCACTTGACAAGCGAGAGACAGAGCTCTACTCATATTTTGAAGTTAAGGTATCACATACTGGTATAACTGAACCAAAAAATTTGGCGCTCTAACCTCAGAAACAAATTCAAGATATAAAAAAAAAATCCTTCAAGCCCAATTACATAAATATGAGGAAATCATATTCAGGTTGACTGAGGAAAGGAAGGAGGCTGGTACATAGCTTGTGCATCTGCCATTCCTAGCAACTCTATGGCCAGCTCTTAGGACACATAAGGCAATATGGTGATCTGGTCTGACTTCCTTCTGTGTAAATTTGTCCTAGGCTTTGCAGATGGGAATAAATTTGAGAGATTTCAGAAGAACAAATATTTGGGGTTTTAGGTTATTTCTGTGATGGGCAGGAATATACCATGATGGTAGAGAAGTCTTCTAACTACCTGTCTTCAAATCTTATTTTTGTTTCTAGGGTCTTCATGAGTCAGTGTCTTTCAATGTGAATTTATTTAACTGAAAGACACATTATCATTAATTTATTTCACAGAGATATTTTGAGGCTGTGTAGCCCCCATTATTCATCTTTTCTCAAATGAAGTCAGGACCAAAGGAAAGTTCGGTTTGGAACTAAGACTTTTTAATTCTTTTGTGACTAATAAGTCACAAAATAAGAATTTTAAATGTAGTGCAATATCTTTTAACAAATGCTTTTCAAGTCCCTGGAAAGTCTACAGGAAGGCTTCCTTACAAGAAGTCATGGAGTTCATGTACACAAGTTTGTTACTGGCTAAACACAAGCTGCAGTCCATGTTCTTCTCCATGTCCAGTGAAACAAATATGGAGCCACTTTCCTTTAACTAAACTGACTGCATTCCCAGCCTAAGATATTCTAACTTCCTTGTAATCACTGTTCATGTAAGTTAAACTGATCAGCAGTTTGAATGATGACACTCAAGAAGGGGGGAAAAAAAGCTTTCCTGTGTAACTGAACATAATGATTCCTTTAGTATCACTGACCATGACAGACATAGAAACTGAAATAAAAACTAAATACCTTGCTTAATACCCCAAATAACAAATGAAAGCTGAGGGATGAGCTGGTCTATGAAATTTAAATATGCTATTTTATTGCATAAACCTCAGCACAGTGTGCGTGCTTTGCCTGGTCTGCCTGTGGGCGGCTTATCGTGCTTAATATATAAGTGTATGCAAGTATATGCAGATGCACAGATCTTTTTGTAGCTCAGCAAAGTTTTTCTGTTTCAGAATTAGTTGAATTTTCTTTTTTTGATGGGAAATATGTGCAGTATGGTTTGTGATGGACAGTGTTGTCCTGAGACTTAACTCTTCTGGTGTGTAATATCAGGTGATTGCTAGAGAGGCTCCAGTGAAAGCTGCAATATCACCAAATTACCTATGGTTTAGGAATAGATTTCTTCTGAAGATTGTTGCTGCTGTATTTTATTTTAATGAATGCTTGCTATATTATAGTAATCAAAAGAGGTTTTTTTTTTTTTTTTTTTTTTTTTTTAATAGTTGGCAGTAATTAAATTGACCAAAGTGAAAATGAAGATTTCACACTAAATTCACCATTACCAGGGAAGAAAGCTGACAAGCGAGACGACTCTGATCTTGTAAGGGTGAGCTCTTGGGCTGCCTTGTGAATGTTTTGTTTTGAGTCAACAGAACTTGATATCATTAAATCACATGTGCTTTTATAATCCAGAGTTTACGTGAAAATGACTTGATGGCATAAGCTACACCATAAAGTGCAGTAACTCTGGAGATGAAAATGCAAAGACAAACGTTCAGTTTGAACGTCTTGGACAGGCATGTTACCATTGTATCATGCTGACACTTTTTGTAAGCAGTTGAGACTACTTGATATGATTTGCAGGATATTGATAGGATCAGGTGTTATTGGAGCGAGGGCGATGAGATTAGATCTGTGATTGTGTCATGCTCAGGATTCATTGGTGAAGCAGTTGAAATGCTCAGTTTGCCAGTGTTTTTGGACTCCTTTTACCCAATGTGTAGTGATTTATTGGTTTTACAGTATGCTTGATGGTTACTCAGAATACAGCTGTAAGAATTACTTGAATTAATTTGACAATGATTAACTGTGTAGGGGTTTCGGAAGAGTGGTCTAACCATTTTGCAATTGCACATTGCCTCTGAGAGTGGGAAGATCTGTTTTATACAAGGTTTCTGTGTGTAGCTAGGAAAGTTGCCTCGCTAGCCATATTGAATCTATCTTCTTGCATGAAACTTGTTGTATGCTAGCAAAGCAGGAAAAAATGCCTAGTCCTAAATGTCAGGTATCCCAAGTAGAAGTTGCAGCATGACTTTTAAATCTGTGTGTATGTAGAATGGTCCTTGACAGAGTAAGAGTTAGAGCAGAGTAAACCAGCAAAGGGATAGTTCTAGACAAATGCAATCTCGCAGGATTAAAGTGTAGTCTTAATGCTTATCAAGGATATTGCTGTTATATGACCCAGCAGTTTTGTGAGAACATTGCTAAACTCCATGAACAGCAAAATATTGTCATTGAATTGTGTGTTTTTTACAGCATCAGCGCTGTTCAGGAGCATTTCTGCATCTTCTGGATCTTTGAGAGGTTTAGGTGAATGGTCACAAGGCCTTTTGAGAGGCCTCTGTAGGTCTGCGGTACTAAAGGTTTCCAGTAAGGTTACAAAAATTCATTTGGATTCTTCCACAAACATAGGGTTGAAATATATTTATTGATATTAAGAACAGGTTAAATGATTATCTCAAGTCTGTTTTTTAGCACCATTATCTCAGAATACAGAAAGATCATCCACCAAAGAAAAATGATTGCACTGCTTTTATTTATTCTATGAGCAGCTCTAATAAATTAATAACAATTCACATGCCACTATAAAACTTCAGTTATCTTTCTACCTTAATAACAGTTGGCAGTTTATCAAATATTATAGTAAATTGGGATATGCATGAAAAAAAGTTTGTTGTCATTGCTATTTTCTTAACTGTGCCTGACACTTCTTTATTTAGTTATTTCTATCTTCTCTGTAGTATTTTTCAAGATGGCTTAGGACCTGGAAAGTTGACAGAAAAACCCTGTATTTTTAGTAACCTTGAAGTTCACATAGCCATCGTAAGCTGTGAGAGGTTCTGGGGAAATCAAGCTAGCACAGTACAAAACTAGGAAAATCTGGAATTTTGTTTAGAAACATCATTTTGAAGAACAAAGAGTCATAATGAAACAGACTTGAGAATTTTCATTCCTATAACTGGATTTCCTTTTGAGTTTCAGTTTTATTGTCAACTGAACACATTTTCTTTATATGACAGTTTAAAGTATATTGGGTGGTATTTCATCCTTTCAGGTTTGTGATGAACTTCACTTGCATTAATTCCAAAACTATTTTAGCAATTTAATATAGATAGCAGGAAGCAAGGCAATTGTAGTGAACTAAGTTTGCTTTTAATTATAGGCTCTCGTGGTGGTGGTGGAATATTAACTTTGTAACATAAATATATTCAAATGTCAGTATGTGATATCAGTTGAAAAGTAGAATTTTAATTGTGGACCTTCTTTTAGAGGTGTCCTAATTCAGGATATTTGTGCAGATTACCATGTAGAATGACATGTTAGTTCTAAAGTTGCATGGCACTTTGTTAAACCTGAATAAGAAACTTGGCTACAACCATAATTAATAAAAACAGCTACAATGGGAGATGGGCAGGTGTGCTGCAGAAGCAAGTAGAACAGGCAGCAGTGGGCTGTCCTTTCTGATGTTCTGGACTAAGGTTTACTGCAGAAGTAGACGCGCATTTGTAGTAGATGCACTTCTGTCCTAAGTGATGTGAAGGAAAAAAAGTCCATTCTGGCTTTAAGTGGCATAATTATTGCCATGGAGCTTAAGTTGCAATGTGACAAATACCAATAAAAGTGTGTTTGTATTGTTGAAATAAGATAATGTTCATTGGAAACAAACACTGATATGAAACTGAGAGATACATTTGTCCTATGAAGCGGGTCAATACATACCCATGTGTGGTGGGTGTTTGTTTTTTTTTTTTGTTTTATTTTGTTTGTTTTTTTTAGCTCTAGTAAACACAATTCCAAAACTAAAAGGCATTTTTTCTTCTAGATTGCTCTTACGCCCCAGGGGCTGTATGCCTGACCAAGCAGTTGCCTATAGAATTATTGTACAGTGAAGAACCGTTTACAGTGAGAGCTAAATGGTAGAGAGGTCAGGGAATAGTTTGTATTCTGAAAGCTTGTGGTTCAGAAATGGCTCTGATTCTTATTTATTTTTATTTTTTGCTCTTTTTCTTGTTGAGAAGAGCAAATGTTGAGTCTTGGGGTAGCTTTGATAGTTGTAGCTGTCAAAGCACTGCAAATTTCTCTGCTTCTGAGCTATGGATTCAAATTGTCAACAGTCTCCTGTGTTAGTGGCTTGCGAGAGCCAGGCAGAAGCACCTTTCAACTTGCCAAAATGCTTGAGACATGTCGGCCATTTCTGTCCTATATATTATCATCTTGTTTTCCTAATGATAAAAATACAATTATGGATTTTCTAAATGATTGTTTGCCACAGGTTATAAATGAAGACTTTACACATTTTTGTAATTTAATTAATTACCTTTAAAGTTGTCTTTCTTGCCACTGTCGTTTTATCTGCATATGTACTTTTGTATTGGTTGCAAAGGCTGCAAATTGTACGTGATGTAGAATCTTAGTGGGACGTTTTGAGTGACATTAGGACTTTCTTCAGAAACTTCCATAGCTTTTGTGTACTTGACAATTGATTATGTCTGTTTAATTTTTTAATTTTAATATGTAAATTTACCTTTTCAGTCAGAGATGGAGAAACCTAGAGGAAGGAAGAAAGCAACTATCACAGACTCTGAAGAAAAATTAGGCATAGATGACCTGAATAAACTGGGACAAGAGCAGAAAGTTAGAAGTAGTCAACGGGGAAGGAAGAGACCTGCAGTTGTTTCCGAATCTGATGAATCACAATGGCAAGAGGAAAAAAGGCTAAAAGAAGATGTGATAGAAAGTGAGGATGAACAGAACAGCCCACCAAAGAAAGGCAGAAGGGGACGCCCTACAAAAGCAAATAATGGGGGAACACAAAAAGAAGAACCACCAGCCAAGTCATCAAAAAGGAGCAAAAAAAAGCAAACACCAGCAGCATCTATAGAAGAGGAGGAGGAGGAGGAAGAAAGGCAAACAGAAAACATAGAACAAAAACCAAAAGGCAGGCAAAATAGGACAACAAAAAGAACACAACAGAGGTAAGTCCGTCTTCTTATTAGCTACGCTTCTTTATCCTTGAACACTAGTTATAATTTGATACTTTGCAATTTGGGTCTTCCTCAAAACAGAGCAGAACCATCTGAAACTAGTACAGTTGAATCAGCACAGTCTACGCCACAGAAAAGACGAGGAAGGCCATCAAAAACACCACCACCACAGCAAAAAAAAGTGTAAGTGGTGAATATTTTCTGAATTTGTGTTTAGTAAAAATTGAAATATACCTCTGTGCCCCAAAACAAATATTTACTGAAAATATTTCAGAGTACTTAAATTCACAGCTATGAAAATAAATTACCAGTGTTATTTCTAAAACATTTTCCCTATCTGCTTCTCCTGGAGCATCTAAAATCAGAGAAATAGGCTACAAGCAAAAGTTAAACTTGCTCTAGTAGCATATGTGTAGCTTGGCTCTTTTAGGAGAAAAGTCTGTAAATACCATGAGGGTCTTGCAGATAAGGCTTTGTGAAGAGTTCAAGGAGCAGAAAGTTTTTCCTGATCATTTTGGATAGGGAGGAAGAAGCAAATTGTTGCTTAAAGTGTTGTGGTAAAAGTGGATTTTTTTTTTTGATTGTTTATTTTTAATTCTGCTTAAACTCATTTTCAGTACCTCTAATTTGTGGCCTCCTTGTTGTAAGGTAATGTATTATCCACTCAATTTTCAAATAAAACAAGCGTGCAGCATTCTGTAAGGGATAGTTGTTCTTGAAATTTTCAATGTGTACTATCTCTAAAATGTTGAGCTTCATTTTCTTGTACCTCCTGTAGAAACTTTTTTTTCTTTATATATGCATAAAATATATGTATATCACAGGTGTACGAGTAGATAAGACAATAAAAACTGGCATCAATCTGAAACTCGTGGAGCAGATTTGCAAGATCCCTTTCCAGAGCCTTGTGTTGAATCCCTTGGACGCCTCTTTTGCATGTGTCAAGTCTTTTGTATTATACTCTTGGTTATTAGTTTAGATTTCTAGCTTTCAGATATATCAACATGTAAGTGTTCCTCTAGTAGTTTAATGTACCAGTTTTATCTATCCCCAGCAGTTATTTTCCTGTTATCTCAGATCTTTGCTTGAGTAACTTTTTCCCATTCAATCAACTTCCAGTTTCACAAGGGGTCTGATGTGTTGTCATTTTGCAGCCAAGGTGCCCAAGTCCTTGCAGTCTTCTCCTAGCCCAAGACTCTTGTCTTCCTCCCTCATTGCAGAATCTCCCACTCCCTTGCTCTATTTGGAAGTGCAGGTCCCAGCGCTCTCTTGGGCACTGTAGAAGTCACTGCCATGTTAGCAGTGACATAAGGGTTGCCATCAACCAGCTCAACAAGCTCAGAGGACCTGCAAGTTTTGTTCAGTGACTTGCTGTTTGACATTTGTCCAAGGTGCCCTGTAGTAGATACTTAAGGAGCTTCTGGTTCTCCTAGTGAAATTGGTGAACTTCCCAGTGAACTGGTTTACCCCATGCTAAATGCAGAATAAGCTGTATTGGTATTAATGACCTTTAATAGCAGCACAGTGGTTCATTCATGTGTATGGATGCAGCTCATAGTGTGAGCAGCCCAAATAAATTGCTTTAAGGGTTTAGAAGTTGCTGGGTTTGTTGCTGGGGTTGTAAGGGTTATGAAGATGTTTTTAAGACTATTTATGATTCTTTTGTTTTGGGATGGGGTTGGTCTTAATTTTGTGC
Source organism: Crypturellus tataupa (assembly GCA_034781795.1). Taxonomy (NCBI): domain Eukaryota; kingdom Metazoa; phylum Chordata; class Aves; order Tinamiformes; family Tinamidae; genus Crypturellus; species Crypturellus tataupa. Next base: position 1,498,032 of record JAWLRI010000837.1, on the reverse strand, counting down.
TCAGAACCCCTGCTTTAGACTTATTTTTCAAATTTGCGAGACAAAGATTAGGCAACAATAAATCCTCGGTCTTCAAAGTGGCTGCTGGCAGGGGCTGCTTGCAGTCGGACCTTTCTCTTTTCTGCCCACGTATTATCTACAGGGGCTTTAGGTGATGGCAATTGATAGGCTGAGCAGCACTGTGAGACTATCTCATCCAAATGCCTAAAGCTTTCCAGGCTCTTCTGTGATGCACTGAAGTGTGTAGGCCAGTGAATCTAAGTCTTTTACACTGAGGCTATAACCTGTTGCAACAGTTAATAGAGATGTCTACCAGTACTTATGAGTTGGCTCATTTTACATGAAGACATAAACCTAGATTGTGAATATTTCTCGTTTCTTTTTCAATTCTGTTGCTTTTATCAACATCATGAAAGACTTCAGACGGACTATTTTGTCTTGGTGACCTCCTTTGAGAAACAATGAACACGACCTCCTTTTGCACTGTAATTACTATATACAATTAGGAGATTTTATTTAGAATTTATTTAGTGTGGTCCTCTGAACTGAACATTCCTATCATGTGGTTTGAAGGAATCAGTGGGATGCACAAAAGCAGGGAAAGTTCATGTTCCCAGATGATGAGCAGTTGTGAGGCAAGTGGCAATCATGGGACCATCTTCTTGGTGGTGGCCAGTGACAGGACAAGGGGTAATGGATACAAATTGAAACACAGGAGGTTCCATCTCCATGTGAGGAAGAACTTCTTTCCTGTGAGGGTGACAGAGCCCTGGCACAGGCTGCCCGGAGAGGTTGTAGAGTCTCCTTCTCTGGAGATCTTCCAAACCCGCCTGGATGCCACCCTGTGCCATGTGTTCTAGGTGTCCCTGCTGGAGCAGAGGGGTTGGACTAGATGATCTCTAGAGGTCCCTGCCAACCTCAACTGTTCTGTGACAGATGGCTTGGATCTATACGTCACCCCTAGGGATTTCTGTGGTACTTACCTGGGATGGAACTTCTGGTTTAATTGCACGCACAAAAACAGCTCTGTGAACAAAACCAAAGTAGTGTAAGAGAGACAATTAGGTGGTTTACTTTCAAACTGTGCTAATGATCCAAACCAAAATGCTAATGCAGATGCAGCAGAAGTTTTGGATACCTATCTGGTCAGATGACTTTTTTTGAGTCTAGTTCTTATTTTAAGCAATTAGATATTTCAGCTTATGTTTCAGCTTCATAATGGTTAACTAACAAAGAAAATTCTGGATATTGTTGACTAATTATCCTTGCCTTAGCATGAGCTAGCTTGGTAGATTTGCGTTTGTATTCATTATAATATTAATTTCATAAATGACAATATGGATTCTTCTCCATCTGTAAAATTATTATTATAGATGCAACTATTCAAATGTCATGGTATATGCTACTGCAGAATCATAGAATCATAGAATACCTAAGGTTGGAAGGGACCTCCAGAGGTCATCTAGTCCAACCCCCCTGCACACGCAGGGCCACCTAGAGCACGTGGC
>JAWLRI010000837.1:1480590-1496424 GCA_034781795.1 Crypturellus tataupa | reverse complement strand
ACCCCAGGATCCCATTGGCCTTCTTGGCCACGAGGGCACACTGCTGCCTCATGGTCAACTTGTCGTCCACCACGATGGCCAGGTCCTTCTCTTCAGAGCTGCTCTCCAGCAGATCGGTCCCCAGCCTGTACTGGTGTCTGGGGTTATTTCTCCCTAAGTGCAGGACCGTGCACTTGGCCTTGTTGAATTGGAGCACATCTGTTCATGGAAGTCAGTAGAAGGAATTAAAAAGAAAAACAGTATTGGGTCTCTAGCTTTTCCTGTTCTCCAGTGTCCCTGTTGTGTCAGCTTGCTTCAGTCTGTATTGAGGAGAAGACTGTCAGTGAGCCCAGTTGAGTCCTATAGATACAAACATTGTTGAGCTTCATACTCCTGGCTCTTTATTCTGGAAAAAGATTATTTTCAAACTTTGGTCAGTTTCCTAGGTGCACTCCTGTATAGGAGATGAAGTAGAAAGTCATATATGGTAAAAGTAATATGTAAAGCAAAATTAAGACTGCTGTTCTTAACGGTTAAATGGAGTGCTTGTTCTTATGCAAAGTTCTTTCCATTAGCACACTCATATACTGTGAAACTGATCTTTATTTTTCTTTTGATTGTAGCCGCGCAGGACGTTCCAAACAAGCAGCCAGCAAAGAGAATGAATCGAGTGAGGAGATGGATGTATTTCAGAGTAGTTCACCTGTCAGTGATGACATTCCCCAGGAAGAAGTAACGGAAGAAGAGGAAGTTTCCACAATCAATGTAAGAGAAATGCATAATACTTTTTTGTTTGAGTATATTTTCGGGTTTCTCTGTTGTATTGGTGTGCAGAGACTCTTTTTCTGTTCTTGATAACTTAACCTTTCCCTTTTAAGATAACAGGTGGTTCTAGCTGTCTGTGTCATATAGTGGCACTGCACTGTAGTTTCTTAGAGAATCTGACTTAGAAAATGTCAGTTACTGTCAAGCATCTTGACTCTTCTATTTTGTGCAGCTTTATTATCTATTAATGATAATGCGTACAGTTATTTGCACAGTATTATTGCACATAATTATTAAATTAAGTCTTGTAAACCCACTTTAAATACTTTTTCCCAAACAGGTACGTCGCAGAACTTCCAAAAGGGAAAGGCGATGAGTGAATATGTGGTTACTAGCCTTCCATGTGAAAACTTTGAAGAATGCTTTTAATATAAAGCTTGAGACTGAACGAAGCTGTTAGTGCACGAAATGGGGTTGCTGAAAAAGACAAAACCTATTTTACTTTTATTACCCCTGCATTTGCAGTCCCTAGGTCACAAGCTTTAGCCACACACATGTTGATATCATTAACTGTGGATTTTTGTGAAGTGTAATGTGCGCTGGCTTTGTAGACATATGAACTAAAGAAGAAAACTGTAAATAGTTCTTTTTTAATGTTTCTGACTTCTAAAGTGCTTGTATAGCTTTTATCTGCGGCTTTAAACTGACAGTGCCCCCTGTTTATTGGATCTATTGATTTAAAAAAGAACAGAGTTTGTTAAACATTGATCTCAAGCAATATCTGTCAGTGTTCGTATTTGTACTCTTGTTGACATTTAACTGTGAAAAAATCAGTTGAACAAATAGTGCCACTTCTTTTGCCACTATTTGTTGAAAAGAAAGAAATGAAACAATCTTTGTTTCCTTTATGAATTTAACCTAGTGTTTACTTTTAGGCACCTACCTATCATCCAAGGGTGCTATATTACTTTTACAGTTGAACAATGTTGAAGAGAATGCAAATTGTGAAAGAAGTTGTTTGACTTGTTTTACACCTCAGTATTGATGCCAGGCTTTTCTGGACTTCTAGTGGCATTGAAAATTCAAAAAGGATTTAAAATATTTTAATTTTAAAAGTGTGTTATTAAATAATGTACTGAATACCCTACCCATTTTATCTTCCCTATCAGTTTTTATTAATCTACTGTATCAATAAAATTCTGTAACTGAATGAGTTTTTAATAGTCTAGTATGTTAATGTGTATAGATATTTCCTTCTGAACGTGATGTTCACAAAGAGCAAATTATTACTACATTATAATATGAAATCTGATATATAAACATTAGTGAAAATACAGTTCTTATTACAATGTAAAGTTAATCACAAAGAAAAATTTTATTGATGCAGTGTGTCTTTATAAAGCTGTTCTTGAGAGCCAAGTGTTTTGTATTTTATAGTGAAGTTGCATGTTTATGAAAAATGTGCTGAAAATGGGATGTAATGTTTTTCTGGAAACTCGTATTTAGCAGTAGTATATAGTAGGTTGCCTCATGACAGAACCTTCTATTGAGAGTTTATTGTACTTTTTTTGTGAGCCAAATTTTTTTTGGTATGAAGAGCTAATTTTTTTTTTTTTTTTTGTTGAATGACCAGCTGTAGATGATTGCAGTCAAGGTATTCAAAATTTGAATGAAGCTCCATTTTTATTTTGTGCTACTGTAGAGAGGTTGGATTTTTGTTCCTTTAGTATCATCTGCCAAAAAAAAAAAAAAAAGAGAAGGAAAAAAAAATAAAAAGAGAAGAAACAATGCTTAAGGCAGTATCCTGTATGTGGTTATACAAACAGTGTCTTTGAACCAAAATGTAGAGGTTACTTCACTATGCTTAGCCAAGCGCATATTATAACTTCAATTATAACTTCAGGTGCTCTTCTCACTGTGATCCCTCTGGTTCCTTACAGTGGATAACATAGGAAAAAATCAATTACTAATTTTTATCACATTGAGAATTCAGCATTTTTATGTAATTCATCAAGAAATAAGTTACATTTACAAGGTAGCATGTGAAGATTAGAAGAAAGGATAAGACTGAAACATGGATTTACCAATTTCCAAACGATATGATCATTACTAAAGAACCCTTATAGAATTTTTCATTATGCATTTTTGTTACTAATGAAAAAATGGTATTTTAAACAATTAGATTATTCTGCCTCTTCTTATTTTTTTTCCCCAATATTCAGATTTTCAATTGTTTTTCAACACCCATAGGTATGGGAGAATATGCTGCCTAAGAGGGCAAATATTGACTTTTTAATCGACTGAAAAGTAGTTGGCACCACTAAACTGACTTACACTTTGGCAGTGCAAATGCGAGTTGTTTTTATGGCATGAAATGGTTGAAAGCTAGCTTTATATTTTCCTCTGACAGAATTGCACTGAAAACATTTATGGAAGATGTATCTTTAAGGCCATTTTATACAAAAATATGAAAAATTGATGTTGAAACTTCAGACTCCTGAGGCTTAATGTGCATAAACATGGTTAGGTTGAACTCGCTGAATGTTGATGCACATTACTGATCATAAGATGTTTCATGTAAATTTAAACTATAGTTTTGGGATTTAAATGTTGATTTCTTGGTTTATAATATGTAATTCATTATTTCTTGAGGAAAAAGGCACAGCAAATATTTCATTCTTATACCTTTTAAGTTCATTCTCATCTCATATAAAGAAAATGAATATTTTATGTACTAACACTTTGAGATCTGCATACAGTAGCTACAGTAGAGTATAATTATGTATAAAAATAAATTGCTAACATTCAGTTAGCAGGCTCTTCTGCAATGATAATGTTAAGTTTATAAAAATGTACTGTATTACATTAAAAAATCAAATTGAACTCACTGTAACAACTTCTAGTATGAAATTTTTATGAGATTGCTGAAGTATCTTGCTGTACTTTGCTGCAAGTTGAGCTTGTGTGTTACGTTTCCTTTTCTTGCTGCAGTGCAACAGGAAACTCTCAGTGATCTTTAGCTGATATGTAAAATGCAAAGTGATTGTAATCTTGATAGTAGTGTTTAAGAATAATTCACTTTGATTCCAGAAGCATGTTTTTTATTTTTTTAACTTGTCACCAACTGAAATATTAATATTTAGAACTAGCTATAATCCACTAATAGAGAAAGAAATATATGAAACTACTTGAAAGTTGTAGTATGAGTATACCCTTTCCACCTAGGATAAACTAAATATCTTAATTATACATGACTCTGCCATGACTTTATTTTCTAGCAAAATTGAATCTTTTTTTTCAATATATTGACACTTGCTGTTTTGACATTTCAATCTATGTGAAAAAAAGAAAAAAACAAAACTTAAAATTTGCAACAAAAAGCACTCATATTAAAGACATTTCCACTAAATATGAATATGTTCAATTTGTGGCTAACTTTCAGAAAATTTAAATACTTCATCCTGGCATAGCATCTGTCATCTGAGGTTATCAAAAAACTATATGTGGAGGTGTGTGTCCAATATTATTGTTACTATTATCTTGTTTTGATTTATTTGGAGAGATCCAGGTTTGCTGTTGTGGATACACACTGGCTTCTGATCCTGCTCATTTTCATGCCTGTGGTTTTACAGGATTAGACCTTAAGTGCATTTGTCCTATTCCGATAACCAAATACGTGGATATATTTGAATATTCTAACACTTTTGCACACATATCATATAATATAAGAAGTGTATGTGTGGTAAACATGTACCCCAGGCACACACAGTTCTGAGTGTTTGCATGGAAATTTTCTTGAAAACCTGTCTTTCTGCATTAAAATCAATTGTACAGATGGATGCATCTCTGCCTCGTCAAGGTAGGTACTTGTAAGTATTTTTACCATGAATTTTTGTAATAAATATGTTCAGGTGACAGGGACAGTGTGGCGCTCTAAAGCAGCACAACCACAGATACATCATTAAGATGAGTTCCTGGCCACCTCTAGACTGGCTCTTGGTTTTACCAGTGTGAGGAACAAAATGATAAAATTAACTTTACCAAGACCAGCTGTCTGGTCAGCAGCAGGAGAAGCAGAAGGACCTGAGTGTGTGTGTTTCTTCCTAGGCTTACAGATTGCTGCTCCAGTCCTTGCACCTTTGTTGGAGGTCACCTTCACAAAAGATCCTTACTATATTTAAGTGTGATTTCCTAATGCTGACAAGTGATTTATTCTGTAAACTTCCTGCTGTCTTAATAGACTTATCCAGCATATTTAAAACATTTGATCAGTTGGGTACAGTACAGAGTATGGTATTTTGTTGCTATTGGAGGAGTAAGAATCTGGATATTGGCAGCTGGGATAGAAGCGTAGAACAAAGCAAATTCCCTTGAAGTTCTTCCAATTCTGCTCTCTGAAAGGTCTGACCTATACAGTGCTCACCAAGTGCTGTTACGTTTGCATATGCAGAATAAACAGTATCATACAACGTGTATATGCAGTAATTAAAATGTTTCACAACAGCATTTTAATTCAGTGCCTCACTACAGTTCTGATCTAGTTTTTAATATTACATTTATTTTGTAATGAAAATTTATATTCTTGGGGGCTAGTCGTGTCATCTGTCACCTGTATGTTCAAAGAAGGAAGAAAGACTTGAACGTACACATTTCCATGGTCCTCCCCTGCACGTCAGGGCTTCAGTCATCTTGTGATTTGGGAGATTATTTTTAACATGTATAACTTATGTGGTGGAGAATGAATGCATCTCCTAAGGGTGGTGTGTGAAGGGTGTTTTTTTTGTGTGTTTTTTGTTTTTGTTTGTTTGATTTGTTTCTCTATCCATGTTTTTGATATTTGTATCCTACCTCACCAAGGCAGATGCAAAGAAACACTGTATTGGGAAAATCAGAGCAGTGTTACTGAACACATTTCATGCTTTTCATGCTGGCTTCATCAGAGTAATGTCACTATTAAAAATGTATATATTTGCAGTTCACTAACTTGGGCATTTGGGTCTGAACAAATCAACGGAACTAAAATTTTCAGGTCAACTTCATTTCTGAAATTTCTGAAAATATCTATAGACAATCACTTATGCAGCAAAACAGAACATGTGTGTCAGTAAGTCAGTAACAGTCTAAGTAGTAGCTACTTCTAAGGGTATTATAATAGCAAATAATGTGTTAGCATAAAGCATTCTTACCTTAATTTTTTTCTTAATATGTTGAGAAGACATCCTGATAACACAACACAGCATTCTTCTAACTTGACTTGACCTGGTCAGGATCAGCTTTATTTTTTGGTAGATAGATTTTAAGTTTACAGGTGTATGTGTTCCTTGTAGTATATATTGGTTATACTCAGCAAAACTGAAATAATTGTAAACTAAAGCTATTTTGAAGAACAGAAGAATTTTTAATCCATATTTAATAAAAATATAAGGTGTTGATTTTAAACAGTGGGTTCTATTTTTTGCAGCTGTATCTGTAGATGCAGTAACGTGAATCTGTTGTATACTAGCATTTCTCTGTTGCCTATAGCCTAGAGCATCCTGAAAGGCAGCAGAAACTGCCTTTGTGTTTTTCACAAAAAGCAGCTGCTATTGTTCCTCCATGAACATTGCTTAGGAATAATAAGAACAGGAGGATAAAGGAGAGCATATTTCTTTTCTGTCTCACAGAATCACAGAGTGGTCAAGGCTGGAAGGGGCCTCTAGAGATCATCTAGTCCAACACCCTGCTCTAGCAGGGACACCCAGAGCAGGAGGCACAGGGTGGCATCCAGGCGGGTCTTGAAGATCTGCAGAGAAGGAGACTCCACAACCTCTCTCGGCAGCCTGTGCCAGAGTCTCGTTCCACAAAATTTAGATGATGGTAAAACACTGATGTATAGTGATATGTTAGGTGAAAAATGTGATGATAAAGAGAGTTATTAATCCAAATGGTTCTAGAGAGATGAGTAAAGGGTAGGGAATCAAGATAGGAATAAATGAGATGGGAAAGATGTTACCCAATGCCAGGTGACTGGTGAAAGGAGTTCTCCATTTGACAGGAAAACCTGGATCAGGAAAGTGCAGTCAGTGACTTAAGAAAGAAATGAGGGTATGCTGCTTGTTTGGTTTTGGGGAAAGACTGGAATAGAGAAATATATGTAAATATGCTCAAAGAGTTGAAATCAGTTTCCATGTGGATTAATGGTAAGTAAGCCTGATAGTAGTGGCCCTAAATTTCATCTGTGAGGGATTTGGATTAATTGGGTGAAGATGCTAATTGCACTGGATAGGCTTGTCCAGATGGTCATGGGATCTTCCCTTTTATTGCATTATTTTCCCCAGATTCATAGGTAGGAAGATGGTAATGTAGCATTTATTTGAATGCCGTATGATATAAGCAGCATTAAAAATGAGGTAGGAATGACTTAAGATATAAAGAAATAGAGGTACAAAGAAAGAGGACTGCCAAAGCTACCATAGCAAATTGTAACCATCAGTAACACTGCCCCCTGCGCTACCTCTCATTAAGTCTCTGCTAATTAAGACATACCTTCATAGCACGTGTAAGGTGATCCTGTCCCCTCATTTACCTCGTATTGTCCTTGGGCACAGCTCCTGTCTCGTTACTCTTCATTCACTTCAGCAGGCCACAGACACCAGGTTTGTGGATCTGCATTTCTTTTCTGAGGCATCTTCCACCCATCTGTTGTGATTTAAGTAGCCCTTAGACCGTCCTCGTATGCGGCACAGCCCGGAGAGGTGCGTCCAAGTGCCACAGTTGCACGGCTTCTGCTGTGCTCTGATTTTCAGTGTCTAGGGAACCAAGCTCCTTCCAAGGTGTAGTACTTGCCTGAAACTGTGAGGCTGTTTTCCAGGGTCTGGCCTGCGTTACGCAGTGAAATGGGAATAAGGTGTTGGCATGTAAGGATTTTTTTAAAGTAAGTAGCGAGTTTCGCTTTATGTCCTTTTTCTGTGTATGGGAGCACAAAAGAGGAATAATTTGGAGGGCACAACTTCAGTTGGTGGCACAACTTCAGTTCATTTCATGCTGCTTCTCCCACGTTCTGATAGACGTGGAAGAAAATTAAGACTTTTTTCTTCAGTAGAAGGAAATGAAACATATTCAAAGCCTTTTCTGGCATTCATGGGACTAACAAGATACGGGGGAAAAAAATATGTACTACATTAGTAACTCTTAATCATTATATGCTTTGGTACTGTCCTGAGCAATGCATGAAAACAGGTTATAGGATATGGCAACTCCTTATAGGATAGTGTTTAATCTCCGTGTGCATCTAAAAATGAGTTTTGTTTCCTCCTCCTAAGCTGCTCTGCTACTTGCATTGTTTTTTATCTCTAATATTAAATTAGCATCCTACTTGCTTCCCTTTTTGTGTTTACATAAAATAAGGAAAAATGGTCACAACAGAGGTAGTATCTCTTAGCGCTGTCATAGTCAGTTTAGATCAAGTCCTCAGTACATCAGGGTGATGCTCTGATTGATGTTTTCAAAAACAGTCAGTCTATTTTCTGTCTTTGAGACACATTAGTATCCTACTTGGCTTCTTTTTCCTGTCCTGTGGTATCTATTACAGATCAACTCCTGCAACTGAGAGGGTCTGAAATGCTGAGGAGGAGAGAATCTAGAAGGCAGCAGTCATGCATATTGCAAGGGAAAACTCTCCTGTCTCACATGGCAGGGAATGAGTAAAACATTAAAGAACCGTGGTCACTGGTGACCAACACGTGTGTATTTATTTCTTTCCTACCATTTCTGTTGATATTCTTTTGAAATGTCTCTTAAAAAAAAAAAAAAAAACAAGTGCAAACTGAAATGGCCCAGTTTTGCCAGATGCGTGCCTGTGAGGACAGGGTTGTGAATGCATGCTGAAAATGAGTGTTCCTTGTTCCCAAGTTCTAAGCACACCCACTGTTACAGTCTTCACTGGAAAGAACAGCAGCACCTGTTAAGTAGTGCCTGCTTCCTCTTTGCTCTCATGCATATTCAGTTTTTATGCATAATAGTGAAATGATCCTGAAGGCATGTTGCAGATTTAAGTATGTTGGGTTGTTCTCCTCATCTGAACTATTGCTCTTGTTTTTCTTCTTGTGGGATAGACTGCTATGGGACTGATGTTAGTGGCTGCAATGGAGAGAGCTACCACTTTTGAAGAAAACTTAAGTCTTCATGGGAGATGATGCGCTGTTGTTAAGCAGCAGGCGGCATCTGAGTTCAATAAAGGATTGGCAATTGCCTTGGAAAACTGAAAATGAGAAAGTGCAATGTGCTAAGAGCAAAATCATAATGTACTCCATACCTATGTGCTCTGTGTTTTCTCTGTACCTCCTAAATTTCTTTTATCTATCTTCCATGGATTTTTCTTGGCTCTGTATTTTTGTTTCCTGGTGTTAGTTGTGTCTAATGGCAAAAGCACAAGCGAGGAAAAAAGGTTATCTCAAAAACAAACAAAAAAAATTGTCCAGAACTTTTCATATCCTGCCCACTCTGTCCACGGCAGATGCTCTCTGCTTTTTGTTGGATGTTCACTGGTCCAAAAGGCTTTCATGAGCAGCGGTGATCAAAACCAGGCCCTCAGAGGGGAAGCATCATCCCCCACTGTTAGTGGAGCTCGCACCTGGGTGCATGAAGCTGCAACATTGGAGCCAGATCTATTCCAGAGGAAAAAATGACCTGAACGGACAAGAAATGTGCTAGTCAAACACTGAGAACATCCTAGGGCAGAAAAAAAAAGAATGTCAAAAAGAAATGCTTAAAAAATGTGAACCTGCAATTTCTTGTAGATGGCTTTTTTTGAGCAGATCATAGAGTCAGATTTTTGTGATGTTTGGGTGATTTATTGGAAAAATGTCTCCAGCTCTACAAAGACAAAGGAAGTCAGCCCTCTGCAAAGAATAATAATTTAACTGTACCCCCCACAAAGAAATGTGAGGAGATGACCAAGCCACACGGTATTTTCTCCTCCTGTGAAACCATATAATTTCATGTTGCTGGAAGGAGACTGGTAGCAGGTTTTATTGCTAGGGGTGTGGTATCATTTAAACAATCCCCCCAGTTCAGCATGCAAGAGAGCACTCCGCTCCATGGAGATTAAAGGTTAGATGATTCAGGGTTGAGGTGCAGCCAAAGCTCAGGGGAGAAACAGAAGGCTACAGAGATACAGTCCAGGCACGTGGTTTACATTATAGATTCACCTCTTCAGTGCCATAGTGGTCAGAGCTGGGACAGGAAGAGCCAAGTGCTGGGGCTGGGCAGGAACTGCAAAGCTAAATCTTTTACTTGCTGTGGTCCACTTGGTAGTTCCTTGGACACTTCAGTCCAGTTCAGGCTATATTTGCTTTAGCTAAAACGAGGAATGTGGGTTTAGGCTACTTAACCTGATACATGAGCATTTCCTCCTACACCTTTGAATAATCCAAGATTTATTAGGTGTTAAACAGCCAGACGGATAAAAATAATGGTTGTGTGACTGGAGGCAGTGCTGTGGGCGGATATGCTGGGCACATGATCTTCAACATTCTCATTAGGGACCTGGAGGGGGTCCCTGCTGCTATTCAGAGAGACCTAGAGCACCTGGGGAGATTAGCTCACAGGAACCTCATGAACTTCAGTAAGGACAGATGTAAAGTCCTGGCCCCTGCCATGCTGAAAAGGCCCTGGGAATTTTGTAGAGGTCCCCTAGTACAAGACAGAGATTAAAATAGGGGAGGGACATAAGTGGAGGCCACTAAAAGGGTTGGGGTCCTAGACCCCAGGCCTTCTGAAGAGAGGCTGAGACTGCTTGGCTTCCCTGTCAGTACCAACATGGAGCTTGAGAAGATGGACTCGGGCTCTTCAGTGATGGCCAGCGGGAGTAAGAGAGACAATGCTCATGAGTTAGCCAAGCTATTTAGACCGTATGTAAAGAGAAAATGTCCATGTTGAGGACAGCCAAGCAGCAGAATGGCTTGCCCTGGGAGACTGTGCAGTCTTCATTCTTGGAGACATTCAAGACCTGACTGGTCTTGGTCTGGATAAAGTCCTGAGCGACCTGACCTGACCTGGTGGCAGACCCTGCTCCCAGCAGCCGATTTGATTGCTCTTTGGACCAGAATTATCCTTTGACTCTACTCCTGGGCTACTGTAGCCCAGGAAATTGGAATCCTAAGTGTGTAAATCAATTTTCCCTGGCCTGGCAACTGGGAAATACAGCCCATTTAAGAGAGACAGCCAACAGGCATAACAGCCTGTGCAGAAGTTTCTGAGGCTCTACCTTGAGCCTTGAGAATTTCCTCTGGGAAATTCTTCTAGGAGTGTTGGGTGGCACAGGGAATGCCAGCGTGCCTGCTGCTGAATGAGGATACCTATACACATCCGTGACTGCCAGAGAGCTCCAGCAGCTTCCCCCAGGCCTTGCTACCTCCTCCTGATGAAAGAGACTCAAGTTTGAGCTTTTGTTGCCGGGGACTCTGAAGCAGGAGGGCCAGGTGCTTTCAGACAGTACCATGGGGCACCCTTACAGACCTTTTTTTACAGACATGTTACCCTCAGGCTGCAAAGGTGTGGGAGGAGGCAGCTGGCTGTACAGCATCAGCGATGCTGTGAAAGATCGAGTGCATCTTCCCAAGATCCCATGGGCACAGCAGCCCAAGTCCCAGTTCCACCAAGGCTGGGGCATGGAGACTCCCATGGCAGCAAAGGCTGGGAGCTGGGGACAACCAGTCCCCGGAGGATGGCTGTGTTCTGCCTGCAGATACACACAAGAGAGGAGTGTTGGTGCCCACTAGCCCTCCAGGGGCTGGGATGAACAACCTAAGGGGAAGGGCTTTAAACCAGAACACCAGGGAGCTGTGTGACCAGGAAAAAAACATGGAGATGAGGCCTTCTGCAGCCAACGGGAAGAATTTTTTGCAGTCTCTGGACCTCATGAGGGATTCTAACTCCCATAGAGTTATGTTCATGGTGTGTCTTACCAAGTAGACACAATACTGTGAGAAGGACAGATTTCACCAACATGGCATTTAAGTTGTTAACTCTACCCAAGTTGTTAGCTCATGAAAAAGTAAAGACAGAAGACCTTCTTCTGTATTCCTCTCTACATAATAGTTATTGGCAAGGGTTTTAATCTTCCTTTCAACAAGGATGACTTGGGTTTTCTCTTAAGATGTGCTGCTGTGTACAGTGTGGATGTCAAAAATGAGGTTAAGTGCAGGTGCCCATGACCCAGCTGGCACTTGCTGGGGAGACAGTCTGCGGTCAAGAACCGTAAGAGAGGCTGTATTGGGAATTTGTACTTACAAACAAGACAAAGTGCCTCCAACAGTAGGTGTCTAGGAGAGAATGAAACAGGATAAGAGCATACAACTGCTCCTGCAGATATCCCTGCTGCTGTGAGCTATTTTAAGTTCAGGGTATTTCCTCAGCCTGTTGTGGTTTAACTGTTCAGTAACTCAGAGGATATCTCTCTTCCAAGGGCAGCCTTCCCTTAAACCTATGTAAAACTTACATAAGCGGGATGCCTCTTTGCAAGGAACTTCACAGGCCCGTCTAGCTGCTGTGTGAAGAACCGCTTCCTGTCATTTCTTTCTGAATCCAACTCCTGCTACCTTCATTTGATAATCCCTAGTCCTTGTTACAGAGGAGATGTTGAATGCATTTTTGACTCCTGTGATCTTGTTATGCAGCTTCACCCTGTCAAATAACCTGAGGTGCCTGAGTAGGTCTAATATTTTGCTCACACTCAGTTTTTCCAAGTCAAAGTTGCCTTGCAAAGTGCCTACCCCAGCAGTTGCATTTGCCAGCTCAATTTCAATCTGGAATTTTGTGGCTTAGTTTTTTTGTTTGTTTGTTTGTTTGTTTTTTGGTTAAAAGATGATTTGACTGGTTTTGCAAATCAAACCCTACACCCACCAAAAATCAGCAGGGTGCTTCTTGTTTTCATTATGAGCAGAGAACTCTCTAAGGACAATCTAATTTCACCGAAACAGAGATCACGTTTTCATACCTATAGGATTGTGCGCTTATCACTTGCGCTAGCAATAGAGTATTTAATGAATTTACTAGCTGATAACTGTCTAGCAATATGGTTATAATCTGTTACAAAACTGTCAAAAGCAAAACAGGCACTTGCAGTGCCTGAAGAAGAAAGGCCTTACTGGCAGAGTCGCGCTGTTAGTGGAAGTTCTGAGTACGCCAGATAAAAGCAAGGAGGTTCCTTACTCACAGACTTCTTTAAAATGCACAGTGTCTAACTGTGTCTAGCTTGGGTTTCTTTGTTTTTTTTTCTAGCACACGGTGCATTTGTCTGTTTATACTTCTGTTTCTGTTTGTTTCACATCATGTCAGCTTTATCAATAAAACAAGTTTTGTCATCTTGATTTTGTTTTTACCAAGTAACTGCACATTTTCAGCCCTTTTTCAGAAATTAACCTCATTGGGGCCTGCTTACAGATGGCTTAATGTGACTTCCAATGAAAAAGATGTCACTCACCTTCATTTCACGATGCTGCAAGCAATACCTGGATGTGTTCATGACTAGGAAATTAACACTGTTGTGAACAACAAATAGGCTGTTTGAAAAGCTGTAAAGCAGGCATCAGTGTGGCTAGTGCATTAACTCATGGGGACAGCGGATGTGTATTTACGTGGAAACCAAAGGATGTCTTCTAGGGGCTTTTGGAGGAGGTAGTGAGGTCAGGGGCTCATTTTGAATGGAAGCTGCTTGCTTCTCTGGCATTTTAAACCACTGAAGTTGCTGATAAGGGTTTTTAAGCTGGGAGGAGGAGTAGGTTTGGTGTCTTGGGTTTATAGGCAGGAGTTATTTCTTAATTATGCATTATAAGGAACAGTTAAAAAAACAGTATATAGGCAAGACAAAAATATTCAGTCACATGATAGCTATTTTGATTGCAATACACCGATTTAAAACTTTCAAGAAAGAATAAATGTGAAGGCTACAGATTTTGTATGAAAAAGGAAGTATAGGCTGAAAAGGCCAAAAAAGATCGGTTTTACATCAATTAATTTGATTGTTGCTAGGCAGGACACCTGGGCAGGAGAGGTCAAAGGTGTCAACAGGAGGAGCATCCATTCCTAGGTGCCCCTGGGGAAAGCTGATGAAAAGAGAAGGAAAGAAATAATTAAGGATAAACAAATAATAAAACAATTTAAACAATGTCATAGGTTCTGAGTAATTTCTGACTATCTTAGCAGAAGTCCTTTTCATATCCACATTTTAATTGAATCTGTGTGCATTGTTATTCTGAAGAAAGACTATTTTCTCAAGACGATGTTTACAGTTTCCAAGATGATCAAACAGATGGTTTAAATTTGTTCTGATGCTCTGTGTTTTTTCACAGCCTCTTTGTAAGTTAAATAAACTTGAAAATGATCTGTCTAGAACTGTGTCATTTCCCAGATGCAATAGCTGCTTGAGGACATGCCTGTCTTCCCTCTCCACACAGATAATCCTCATCTTCAGTAAACAGTGATGACTGACTCCCCGCCTTTCCAGGACTCCTACGTGTAGGTCCACCATCCAAAATGAGCCCCTGATCTCACTACCTCCTCCTATAGCCCCTCGAAGACATCCTTTGGTTTCCATGTAAATACACATCCTCTGTCCCCATGAGTCATCTTTCCATGCCACGAAGGAGCAGGGAAAAAGTAGGACAATATGAAAGATGTGATGATATTCCCTGTGCGACAGATACGATATCCCCACTGTTAAAGTGCAGACGTTTCCTTTTAGCATCGCTCCAACCGTTCCAAGTCTTTTCCCCTGCCGGCACAGCACCCGCCGCAGCTCACAAACGACAGCCATGTGCGGGTCGCTTCGGAAGGGCTCAACGTGTCACTGCTTGTCCCACAGGCTGCTGCTGGTCTCGGGATTGGCTGAAGTTTGTTCAGACCGGCTCATTTCGGTGCTCTGAAGCTGGCAGAGCTGCCGTGGCCCTGCAGTCTGCCTGTTGCGCAGGGAATGTCATTAACAAAGATCTTTTAATGTGTTTATAGTAGCCTCAAATAACAAAGTGGCTCCAGAAAATTTAACTGCATGACAGCAGCAAAAAAAACCTGTTTTGTTGTGTTTTGGGGCTGGGCTGCAAGTACAGTCTCTGTTCCTGTGCCCATCACTGGAGACTTTTTAATGACTTATGCCTGTTGTCATTGCGCTGGGGTAGATTCTCCTCCTTCATGGAGCTGGGGGTGGTGCTGGGCTAATCCATTTCCACATTCCATTTAAGATTGCAATTGGATACCTTGTGAACTTCTTTTCATAGCTGCCTGCAAATTACTGTTAATGCTACCCCAAAGTCCTCCAAATCAGCAAAACCAAGAGTAGCCAAGGGGATATTGCTTTAGCGACTCTGTTTTGCCTGGCATAGAAATTCAATGATGTCAAGGAGTATAACTACATAAAAATGAAGTTGCTTTTCTTTTTTTTTTTTAATTTTTTTATTCCTTCTTTATATGAAAAGGGGAAGCAGATGAGGGTAAAGATCTACCCTGCTTTTTCCCTCTCTTCACATTTTATTTTCTTTTTTTGACTAAAACCAGAATCCCTTTGTTCTTTTTTGATCTTTTCTGACAGTCTTTGGGGATACTAGAGACACATAGAATTAAACACTATTGTGAAATAAATCTTTGCCTCTTTTAGCAACAGCCCAACTCTCAAAGTGGTGAACCACATTATCTCCTGCTTTGGAAAAGGCCTTGGCAGTTGGCGCCTCCTCAGCCAAAGTACTTTGAGCACTACATTCTAAGGAGAGCAGGATGAAAGCTCCCAACTGGGATAGGAAGTCTAGTGGAGACATTACTCATCCCCCAATACAAACCCAATTTTCTGCAAGCTCTGTGCAAAATCAGTGATGGTGGGTATAAGTGATACCACATCTTGGAAAGGAGTTTTGGGCAAAAAAAAAAAAATTAATTTACTATCAAGATGACATCTGCAATGAAAAGATCAAGCTGCTTTTTTTAAAGCATTAACTTATAAACAAGAGATGTAATTCTAACAAAATTGTGTAATGATCACAGAGTAGTTGAGGTTGGCAGGGACCTCTAGAGATCACCTAGTCCAACCCCCTGCTCCAGCAGGGACACCCAGAGCACGGGGCA